>JAZFAU010000295.1:152500-217500 GCA_037178615.1 Dione vanillae | reverse complement strand
TTCTATAACTAAAGTGTAACTAATTTGATTTATACGTTCACAATGTTGCCACTATACTGAAGTCGGTCGACTTGTTGCCGAAAATACCAGTAAATCCACAGATGATAAGTGACAAACGCATTGACATAGTATGACCACAGATAATACGTACAAAAATATATTTTTGGATCTGGCTTGACATATACCGGCTTGATTTACGTCGTTGTTATCACAAATACACGAATGTTTATTTTATTTTAGTTTATAAACTTACTTAATTTTTAAAAAATTAAGTCAAAAGAAGTAAAACGACAAATAATTGAAAATTGTTTAGACGTGGACAAGTATTATCTATGTTCTGTGCACCTTGCTTATGTAGAATTTATTATTAATAAACTTGTTAATAACTAAATATAGTTAATAAATATCGAACAAAATGTCAATTGTTATATTGTTTTGTTTACGAAACTGAAATTGACACTCTTGATGACAAGCGACTCGACGACGTCATATCAATGCTCATATTAGTATGAGCTATAATCAGCTGATATATGAATCGGCCATCTTTGGACGTTAAAACACTCTTATAGTAGGGTTTTCGGCTCTATAACTTTATGATAGGTTAATAGAACTGATTGACACTAAAATGCTGTTATGAATAACGTTTTTTGACAACTGTACTATATCGAGTCTTTAAGCGTGCCATAACTTTTTATGAATAAGGCCGTTACACTATAGTTACATTTTACTAATTTTGTATCAAGATATATTTCGCATAATATGTACGGAATATATAAAAATATATATTATTTATAAATTCTCGTTTTTAGCAATAATTTTGCTACTATTCTAATACAAACAAACACACTAATTAATATTAATATAAAAAATAAATGACAACAAAAAACACAATGATATATCACACAATATTGTATCGTACAATAGAATATAATAATTATAATTAATAGTAAAAATACTTTAAAAAAAAAAATTATTATCCGGCATTATCCGGCTCGAAGGACCAAACTGTTAGTGCCCTAATTTAATAAGGGAAATGAAAAGCAGCAGACTGTAAACGCTATATTTTACTTCTAAAATGGTACAACGAAACGCGTGTGTCGTCGGTCGGCTGTGGCTAGCAAGTGGCTCGTTGAGGCCCATACAACCCGCCCGGCAATGTCAACCAATGTCAATCAGTCCGAACAATGTATATACCAAAAAAAACAATAAAAAATCGTACCTGCGACCTGTTGCCTTGATGCGACTTGAAGTTCATGACGGGCTTGGTGTGTCGCCGCGTGAACGGATCGTCTTGTTTCTTGCCTTTATTTGCTCTAATCTACCACAATATATATATATATATATATATATATATATATATATATATATATATATATATATATATATATATATATATATATATATATATATATATATATATATATATATATATATATATATATATATATATATATATATATATATATATATATATATATATATATATATATATATATATATATATATATATAGGTTTTTTTATTATCTGTATTTTTGTCACTCTGTTAACTTCTCATGTGATTTAAAATTCAATTCAAACCTACTACAATTTTTTTTGGCTTCACGCTTTATCCCGCATATTGCAGGGTAAGCAGAGGGAACTGCAGGAACTATAGGACCTTAGTGTTAAGACACTCCGTGGGTTAGTGCCTGCTTCTCGCCAATTTCGAGTCATTGCGTGTTGAGTGGCGGAACTCAACGCCGCGCTTTGTATAGTTTCCAGAGCGAAGAAAATGGAATTAGAAAAATCCATCTTCCCCTCATGGGAATCGAACCCTCAAGCCGTCGCGTCCGTCTCTGCGCCGCCCTCGCCTACTACAATACACACAACCCTCACCTCTTCCATGATGGCCTTCTCCGCAGTCTCCACGTTGAGTTTCCGGTTCCTGTTGTTAATGTATGAGATGCTCTGTATGGAGCTCGTCCTCGTCTTGTCCAAAGCACTCGCCCTCTCCTCGAGCTCTTGTAGTTTCGCGTTCAAATCCGCCACTAGTTCTTCATCTCCACTGAAATTCAATCAATCAATCAATCTATCAATCAAATTTGAAACAATTGATTAGTTAATTAAAATAAAACAATATATTTTAAGTTGAAATAAATCTTTATAATTCAATGATTTGTTTTACTTCTTCATTAGTATATATTAAACGTCTTGGAAAAACTATAATCTGTATATATAATAAAACAGTAAAAAAAACGTGTCTGTACATTAAATATTTTCACAAAACGAAATATGTAGGGTTATTAAGAGATGAAAAAAGAGTAAGAATTGTTTGTATGTTTAAAAGTTTGTCTGTTTGCACACGCTAAGCTCAGGAACCACTGGACGGATTTTAATTATTTTTTGTCATATAGCTATTAGTCCTGGCTAACATATAGGTTATCTTTTTTTGGAAATTCGCTCTTTAAGGGGGTTAAAGGGAGGGGGGAGGTTAAGTATGTATGAAATCCTTGAAGCTAAATCGATGAAAATTTAAGCTGTTTCCGTGTATACTAAGCGTTCCTGCCCTTCGTAATGTGAGGGGTACCTGTTTAAAGAATCATCCCTCAGTTGCATAAATAGACAATCAAAATCTTACTTTATTTTGTTGTAGCGGATTATGACATATACCTTATTAAAAAATATGTATAATATTTAACAATATAATATACCCAAAAAAAAATAATACAAAAATAATTTATTTCAGGTTAAAAAAACTCAAAAACAGTTATGTCATAATAATATGTTTTTCATAATAATTTGAATGAGTAACGTTGGTCCAAACCAAACCACAATATTAGTATTTAGTACCTCATCAAGACTGTGTTGGTAAATGTTACGAATTACTAAGATACTTTAACTCGGGCATACCACTAAAAAATATAATGTGCGTACATTTAAGAACCGGGAGCGCAGCCGCGGGCAACAATAATATATAAAACAAATATATTGGTCTTTTTGTGTGTATTGAATAAAATGAAAAAGTACTGAAACGCTATATTGAACTATTTGATAAAATTTGAAATGGCCAAACACTAGCATAGGTTAGCTTTTTCTTTGAAAAATGAAGACAAGGGGAGATGGGGCCAAAATGTATCTCATATATACCAAAATTATTTAAACGAGATAGTTAATTCTTAAATTTTCTCCTCAATAAAATTGGACCGTCGTGGCGCAGAGGCGTAAGCGTCTGCCTGTAAACGCGACAGTTTGTGAGTTCGATTCCCACTCGGGGAAGATGGATTTTTCTATTTCCATTTTCTTCGCTCTGGAAACTAGGCAAGTGCGGCGTTGAATTACGCCACTCAACACGTAATGCCTCGAAAAAGGCGGAAAGTGGGGACGGAGAAAGCAGTACCTAAGCAACAGAGTGTCTTAACACTAGGTTCATATGGTTCCTGCAGTTCCCTCTGCCTACCCTGCTGTGTGCGGGATAAAGCGTGAAGAAAAAAAAAAATTGGAAACAGAAAATAATTGAAACACTAGCAGCAATTTCAAATAAAAATTCTCCATGTAGTAACAAATTCCCGTGAACTTATACCATATTATAAAATACTCGGACTCACTAGTCTAACTAATCTCATAGAATTTATTTCCATCACAACAAGATCTATAGATATACAGAATTGTAAGCATTTATACCTATAATATCTTTTAACTAATGACTACTAATTTGATTCCCAGTTGAGGCAAAATATTGTCCCCTGGCAGAATAAAAAAAAATATAAATATATCCAGTACCGCAACTGTGCAACGTCCCGCTCCTTCATCAATTGTGTTTTCTTCATCGCATAGTTTGTTGGATGTGATCTAAACCTTTCTTTTTCAGCTACTATTTTCTCTATATCTTCTTCCTGTAATAATAAATATAAAAGATATTATTGCTGGCCTTGCGTTGAGGATAATGGAAGTCACCAACTGGTTCACGATTTATTAACGAGACGGTACAATTATACAGACCGTGACGCACACACATACACACTGTCTTTTACATATGCAATGCTTCGACTTTTATATATGATATATGCCAAAGAATATGAGATACATAGATGTGAAACATTTTAGTCATTGAATATGTGAGCTTTATCAATTGTTTACTTTAATACCTATGTGCGTATACGGCACAATATCATAAAAATATATATACATAAGAAAACAGTAACAATTAATAAGTATCTAAAAATCATTTTAATTTTCTCTACTTTAAATACAGAGTATGTGTGAAAATATAATTTTTATTAATAAACAGTCAAGAACTAAGTGTGTTGCAAGAAATTTTGAATAACCCTAGAAAAAATATTTATTGTATGCAATATATAATTTGAGCGCAGCGGGACTCGAACCCGCGCCCTCTTGGGTGCGCTGGTTCTAGTCCCGCTGCGTTCATATGTTGACATGGTTTCTTTAAGTATTTATTTAAAATATATAAATTTAACAGTTTCATAGTAGAAAGCCTTCAACATAATATATATTTTCAAATTACCTTAAACTCATACATGAGCGCGTCTTTAATCTCATTTATTTTGTTCCTAACAAAGTCCATGGTCGGTGGCTTTTTGTTCGCGTCTTTGATCGCTTTGTACCATTTCTGAAATTCATTATCTGTGAATTCCTGAAAAAAGAAAAAAATAATTGTAACTTATTTATACATTAAATATTTTTTAGTATTTAATGAGATTTTTTTAATTAGAGTAGTTAATAACACCTAATTTTTAGTTGCGGAACTCAACGCCGTGTTAATATTACCAGAATCTATTACAGTCGTGCTTACAATAAAAAAAATTGGTAAAACTTCTTTAAAATTGCTTTAGCTGCTTTTGTATTGTATTTAAAGCGTTTTAATCAGAATTTATTACTACAATTATAGTATTAAATGAAATTATATATAATAGATATAGATATTGCGAATTGTCGTGACATAACGACAACGGAAATTAAAAAATCTATTTTCTCTACATGGGAATCGAACCTATAAACCGTCGCGTTAACAGGTAGACGCTATACCTCTACGCCACGACAGTCCTCAATGATCAATAATTTATTATTATGATATACAAATAACCCAATGGGTAAAATAGATTAACACTTTAAAAATCATCAAAAATAAAAAAAAAATTAAAAAACCCAATGGGTAACTCAATCGCTACTACAAACACGGTTCACAAGACGCGGTTTCAAATCCCGCTGCTTTAAAACTTTCATATGTTTTCTTTAAGTACGTCTCACGCGGTTATAATGTAACAATATTATTGGGTTTTACTTATAAAAAAAAATAATTTAATAAAAAACAAGCATATTACCTGATTACTAACAAATTCCAACCGGAACACTCTGTCCTGGGTTCCGTGACGTAATTTGAAACCCTTATTGGTTCTCGTGTTACCTAAGTTGTACACTTTCGCCGTTTCGTATACATCTATTATTTCTGCTACCTGAAACAGAATGACAATATGATAAAATGTATTTTTTTTTAATTTAATAAGACCTTTTTATATTTATTGTATATATAATGTAACATATATAAACGTTGTTCGTCCGTTCGTAAATTCAACAGGTACAATATGTTAAATCCATTATATATATATATATATATATATATATATATATATATATATATATATATATATATATATATATATATATATATATATATATATATATATATATATATATATATATATATATATATATATATATATATATATATATATATATATATATATATATATATATATATATATATATATATATATATATATATATATATATATATATATATATATATATATATATATATATATGTGTTATGTATATATGTATATATATTGATTTATTACCTTGAAGACAAAGTTCAGTAAAAGAAACATATCGTATTAATGTGCATGAGTACAACAGTCAAAGTGAGAAAGAGACCAACAAACAAAAATCACCATATAAAATGAAAGAGATAGCAAATAATATCCGCTTCGTATGTATATAAAATTAAAGTAAAAAAAGAAGGAGCGGGACAGATATACGGGAAGTTTGTGTGTGCGAGTGAGACAGACTGACCCGAGACAAAAATTAAAAGAAATAGCGAGACAGATGTATACGGGCAGTGTGTGCGTGCGAGTGAGACAGACTGACCCTGTAGACGGGGTTGCCGTTGTTGTTCCCTATGCCGATGCGCACGAAGCAGCCGGACACGGCGCGCGCGAAGAACGGCAGGTGCACCAGGCGCTCCAGCTTGAACCTGCACATATACAGATGTGGCTGTAACGGCGACCTTCATTTCAAGCATAGTATTAACTAGCTTTTGTAAACTTGGTAAAATTATAAAACAAGTAAAATTTTCAAAAATAAAAAAAAATTATCAAACAAAATAAATAATTAAATTATTGTTCCAAAATAAAACGCCATTAGTCAAGTATGACGCGAGCGTACACTGTACTGTCAGAGCGGGACAGAGATATATCCCTTTCTCTTTTGGTTATTTTTTTTAATGAAATTCAGATTGACAACGTTTAATAGTATTTTTGTAGTACGTCATTCGTATTTCATGATGTTTACCTCACGCGTCACACAGCACGTATAAATATTGTAAAATGGAAAATATGATCCTGTGCCTAAACTATTAATAATTATTAAATAGTTTTTTATATATAGCCTCGAATTATTTTCCCCTATAAGTAGTTTTAATAATGGCCGCCATGTCAGATACACCCTGTATATTCATGTAATTTCTTTTACATCACAAATTGTATCCATAAAACATTTTGATTACAATAATATTTAGTTAAAACTCTCAAAATATAATTAAAAAGGATCATTGTAAATATTTAATACGAATTATAAATATTAACGACGCCATCATTTAACAGAAACCAAATAGTATGTGCATACGACAAGTTCCGCTACACAAGCCAAATGCTCATATTGAATTCCATGTAACCTGCTATATGCGGGATAGAGCGTGAAGCTGTGATAATAATAATAAAAAAGCCAACCTTAATACCTGCTTAATCTAAGTTTATTTATCTGTTCCCTTGTATCAGCATATTTCACTTCCACTTCTTCCTTCTCTCGTTTCTTCTCCTCTTCTTCCGCATCGGAGGAAGACGAGCTCGTTGAACTTCTGCGACCTGTTCAAAAATATATATATACAGGGTGTATCTGACGCGGCGGCTGTTATCAAAACTACTTATAGAGGAAAATATTTCGAGGCTATATACAAAAAAGTATTTAATAATTATTAATAGTTTGGGTACAGCATCATTATTTCCATTTCACGATATTTATACGTGCTGTGTAACGCGTGAGGCAGACATCATTAAATACGAATGACGTACTACGAAAATACTATTAAATGTTGTCAATCTGTCACCTTTCATTAAAAAAAAAATCACCAAAGGAAAAAGAGATATATCTCTGTCCCGCTCTGACAGCACAGTGTACGCTCGCGTCATACTTGATAAATGGCGTTTTATTTTGGAACAATAATTTAATTACTTATTTCGTTCGATATTTTTTTTTATTTTTGAAAATTTTACTTCTTTTATAATTTTACCAAGTTTACAAAAGCTAGTTAATACTATGCTTGAAATTAACGTCACCGTTACCGCCACACCCTGTATACACCGAGTGTAGACACCAAGTTAAATCATAGTATTAACTAACTTATATAAACGTGGTTAAATAATTTAATAAGAAGTTTTTTTCTAACAAAGTAAATAATTAAATTACTGTCTCAAAATAAAACGCCATTTATCAATTACGACGCATTTGTATACAAGTCATAACCACCTCACGCTTTGCACAGCACGTATAAATATCGTGAACTGGGAAAAATGATCCTGTGACCAAACTATTGATAATTGTCAACTAGTTTTCTATATACAGCCTTGAAATATTTTACCATATAGCTTGTATTGACAATGGTCGCGCTATCAGATACACTCTGTATATGATAATAATATTTATCTTCGCTCTGGAAACTAGGCAAAGCGCAGGGTTGAGTTCCGCCACTCAACACGCAATGCCTGAAAAAAGGCGAATAAGCAAAGGAATGTCTTAACATTAGGTTCCTGTGGTTTCTGCAATTCTCTCCGCCTATCCTGCTACGAGCGAGATAAAGCATGAAGCTAAAAAAAATTAAAAAAATATTTTATCTTTAAAATATTCTTTAATATTACGCAATGGTTGTGGTTTCGATACTCGAGTAAATCAATTAATTTCACTTTAGTAAAACTTAACGCGCCGTTGAGATCTGTCACACAATAAACAATATTTCTAAGACTATTTTTTAATTGTATTATTAGGTTTTTTTGCCTCTACAATGAATAAAATATAATACAAAAAATATAAGGAACCTTGTGATTTATTGTCTTCGGAATCCGAACCAGAATCGTCCGAGTAAATGTCTGAGGCTTTCAGCTTAATACTCTGCTTGCTGGAACCTCCTATGAGCTCTGCTTCTGCGTCCTACGGGAATAATTTATTTGTTAATAAATAAATAAAAACACTAAAAAGTAGGGACTAAGCAACGGAGTGTCTCAACACTAGGTTCGTATGGTTCATGCTGTTCTCTCTGCCTACCCTGCGTAGTAGTTGATTATAAAATTACTTAAAAAAACATATGAAAATTTAATAAAGATCAAACGTTTTGAATTAATATTTCAAAAATCTTCAAAATATTTTTTAAATGAACATGCCTCAGAGGAGGAAGTTTTGAAAAACTAATTCCTCGATAAGCATGTAACTATTTGCGCAAACTATTCGCGTATAGAAAGTCCAAGACAATCAATGTGGTGTCTCACGTCGTCGTCCTTGGCCAGCTCCTGGCGGCGGCGCTGCTTGACCTCGCAGCGCGTGGCGCGCGCGTCCCGCTGCGCGCGCAGCAGCGCCATGGCGTTGACGCGCGACTCGTCCACGTTGCGCTTGCGCTCCGTCTTGGCGCCGAACAGCGGCGACGACGAGCGCGAGCCCGCGCGCTCTGCGGCAAGCCCAACAGTTCGAATGCTATCTCGATAAAGTCTAAGTCAAATAGGTTTATTCAAAATAAGAAGTCACATGCCTCATTGTATAAATATCACCAGGTCGCTAAAGTTAATGCCTCGGAAGTACCGGTGCAAGAAACTCAATGGGACATCCAAATATTTCCAGTTTAACATTTGTTATTAGTGATGATTTATAATATATATATTTTTAAGCATGGGATCCTAGATATGTCGATACTTCTAAAGAGAAAAATAGAAGTGACATCGAAATCTTATATATTTCGTATACGAAATCAACTATAAATATAAAAAAAGTATATATTATAACTCTTAATATTAAGATCGAAAAATTGTAGAACACAAGTAATCCTTAAAATGTACATTAAAAAGAAACATACATATTAAACCAACTCAATTATAGTAACATAATTAAAAAACGCTAAAAAGCCATATTTTTATATATATATAAAATATTATCGTTTAAAACATTTCACCTGTATCTTTACTATCGTCGTGTATTTCACCGGGACTCTGTGTAGGCTTCTCTTTTTCCTTTTCTGGTTCCTTTGGCTCCTCCTTTTCCGATTCTACTAAAAAAGATAAATTAAAATAAATACAGTAATAAATGAAACTGTAGTTAAATTAAAAGCTAAATATATTTTATATACATATATACAGGAGAGATGTGTCTTTATTTATCAATTAATATTATCTCTAAAAAAAGAAATTATAAATATATTAAAACCAAATATATAAATAAATAATAAATAAACAAACAAGCACTCTTTATCTAATAGAAACAAAGCACAACACAAAACCACTCACCACAGCTCCTCCCTCTCCCTGTCCCGCTCGCGCTCCCGCTCCCGCTCGCGCTCCATATCCCGCTCCCGCTCGCGCTCCCGCTCTCGTTCCCGCTCGCGCTCCCGCTCCCGCTCCCGCTGCGCCCGCTGCGCGCGCTGCGCCCGCTGGTCGCGCCGCTTGCGCCGCGCGTCGCGCCGCCTCGCCAGCTCCGCGGGGGACGCGCCGCGCTCCGCCGCCGAGCGACGAGCGAGACGTAGTTTACGTTCGATTTCCCATCTACATTACGTTTTGAGGTTTAATATAACTATTTTGTATGCTGACGCTTTGAGAACACATAGTCTACCTATATATACGCGACGATTTTTGGTTTCGATTCTCAGTGAGGGGAAGATGGATTTTTCTATTTCCATTTTCTTCGCTTTGGAAACTAGGCAAAGCGCGGCGTTGAGTTCCGCCACTCACACCTCGAAAAAGGTGGAAAGCAGGGATGGAGGAACCAGGGCCTAAGCAACAGTGTCTTAACACTAGGTTCCTTTGGTTCTTGCAGTTCCCTCTGCCACGGGATAAAGCGTGAAGCTTAAAGAACATATATTTTTGGCAAACAACGTGTTTTTACGAACACATTTTAGAGTTTAATTTAATTATTCTGTATATGACGCTTTAAGACACACATTTTTGGCGAATGCTATATATAAAAACATTTTTTAAAAAATAGTTTACTCACCTAGTTTTCATAAGATCTCTCCTCTCTATGCGTTTAAATATTTCCTGTTCCCTTTCCTTCTCCGACATGGCGGCGAGTCTAGCTCTGTCTTCTTCATCACCCATTAGATTTTCATCGTAACTGTTAATAAGTATAGAAAGTTTAGAAATTCAATGGAATATTCTAGAACGAGAGTTCTTTATTAATAGCATTAAGAAAAAAATACATTTAATACTTAATAATATATATTTTAATATATTTTTTGTATATATTAAAAAAGGTTAAACTAAATTTACATGTTACATAACATGCAAATTTTATTCATGGTCCCTGGGGAACATAAGAAAGTTTGGGAAACGCTGCTCTACAAGATAATCGAAATGTCTAGAAAAACGCAAAGAAAAAAGTTTTTACTTTATAATTATTTTTAGTCACTGTGTCTTTCTATATATTATATATATAATAATAAAAATACGTAAAACGTAAGAAAACGTACGTAACGTACGTAAATGAATAAAATAATAAAAACACATATCTTACCCATCGTCAAACTCTTCCTCTGAATCTATGGAATCATTGTCAGACGAATGCGACGAAACTTCACCTAAAATATTAAAATGAAACTAAAATAATAATAAATTAAAAAATTATAATATTAAAATTAAATTTCCTATGTTTAACAACATATTTATAGATATATTAAGAATGAGATATAATCAATCATATAGAGCGTCATATAAAGCGTCCTCCATTAGTATTTCTATGGTGTTTTAGCGCCTTCATCCCCCTTAGGTGATGTAAGATGAGGTTTAACAATATATCCCCATCCCTTTTCCTATATCACATATATTTTTATATTGATTAATAAATATAATAATTTTACAATTTCATACATGTTGAAAAAATATAATATAATGTGATATATTATTACTAAATCCTCAACCCTTTTTAATCCTTTTTACCATATATTCATTTTTTGTGCGTTTCCCATTCAATGTGACATTGGCAAAGTGAATTTTACTTAATTGGCACACTCAAAACACCATAAATAAAAAGAATAAGTATACAATTTTTAAGTTTTCTCACTCAAAAATTATATTTTATATGATACTTATACAAACATTATAACAAAACTCCCTCATTATAACAAACCTTCTTCTGGTTCACTATAAGATTCTTTTTTCTTCGAACCTGCACTGTCTGTGCTTTTTCTTATATCACTTTGTTTTGGTTCCGCTTTCTTTTTCTCTTCAGAATGATCCAAGGAGCTTTTTCTACTTTTTGGTGGATCATCTTTTTTAGAAATATCACTTTTATCACTGTATGGTGATTCAGAGCCTGAAGATGACGAGGATTTGTCTGAAAAGAATCATAATTACATACTTTAGGTAATAAAATATAGTACAATATATATATATATATATATATATATATATATATATATATATATATATATATATATATATATATATATATATATATATATATATATATATATATATATATATATATATATATATATATATATATATATATATATATATATATATATATATATATATATATATATATATATATATATATATAAATGTCAAACTGAAACATCATATACTGGTATAGGTTTCCTTATAACATTAAGTAATACAAGTTTATTTATAAATTTTCTAATTTTTCAGTTCCCAAATGAGTTGACCCAAGTATGAATACATGTTCTAATATATTGAAATGGTGTGTCCATATATTAAACCATATAGAAAAACAAACAAAGAAGTAATATGTAAATGTATATACTCTGTACACTATATAAGAGCATTTTAAAAATAAAAAAAAGAATGAAATTAACTGTCACTAGTTCTTCTTTACTAATCTCATAATATTATACCAAACAAAAATAAAATTAAAAAAAAATTGTATTGTATTACAAATAGTATAGAAAAATATCACTCTTTTCTCTTATAATTTGTAATACAGTATAAAATTCAGTTTAATTAATAATTCTAAAATATTTAAAAAAAAAAAATTAAATTGAAATAACATCCATCACAAGTACATCTAGGCAGTCTTTCATAGTAGATTATGATTTACCATTTTTTTTGTCATCATCATCCCAATCTGATTCACTGTCTGAAGATTTTTTTGATTTTGGTGCTTGAGGTGGAGAATCACCTGGTTTCTTTTTCTTTTTTGCTAAATTTAAGAATTGCTGAAAAAATAAATGTACGTAAAATTTAAAAGTATGCATAATGTCAAGAATTTGATTAAATATATATAAAATATGTTGGAACAACATATTATATTTTGGAACAGGCTTTTTAACCAATTTTATTATAATTATATAAGAATTATAATAAATGTGTACAGAATGAGAAAAAATGTTATTTTTATTTTCACTGTACATTCAATCATGGATTATAATTATTACTTTTAGATGTGTTAAATACCGTTGTAGATGATAAAATATATATTTAATCATTACAAGGTATAAGTTACACATTAAATACTCATATAAAACTATCATAATGTATGAAATATCTTTAAATTTTATATATAAATGAAATATGTTGGAATATATTTAGCATCTTAACTTTCAAATCTATTTACCTATTATATAATAATATTTACATTATTTTAAAATGCTTTCTGCAATGTTATCAAAATAACATATATATACGATATAAATGTCTGCCCTTTTAAAGGTTATGGTATATTTTTTGTCTGTTTTTCATGAGTCATGCCAAATGTAGCCATTGTAAACGAAACTTTTAAGAAAACATCGTGTTTAGATGAAGCATATTGATAGTTTTACATGTTTAATGTAGCTTAGATTAAAGGTGACATTTTCAGTAATGCGCATTGGACGTAATTAGATCCTTCAAACATTGATCTTGGCCTGAATACGCAAACAAAATAGTAAAGGAATGTGGAAAATGCTAAGACCTAAGAAAGTATAACCTAGGAGTTATATGTTTATATTCACTTACAGAATCTAAATCTGAACATTCGCTGCTAGAATCTGAATCTATAAGAGGTTTATTTTTCCTTTTGGCCATTTTGATGCACTTTTAACTACGAAATACGTTACGAGATTTTTTCTTTACGTTACGAAGTCGTCCGTCAACTACAATCAACTATAATGAGTGTTGCTAGTTTTATAGAATTATGTCCCTGGAATTTAACACAATTTTCCCTTGGAAATAAAAAATAAATAAATAAAATTTCTATTGATTTTTATATCAAACAAGTACATAAGTTTTAAATAAATTTAATGAATTTTTATTTAGCAATTGATTTTACTGACCACATTGTAAAAACTGTGTTGTATATGTAACATATAAAAATATTTTTATAATAGTACTTTTATTTATTTTTTTAAATTTAATTTTTATTATTTTTGCTGTACATGAAAAGTTATATTTCATTTTGCAGAATTAATTGTAAGCCTATTATTACTAGCAACACCACAAATGCAGATCAAAGCGTTATTATTTACCGTATATACCACATAGTAATAGTATACAAAAATATATATACCACATAGTAATAGTATACAAAAATATTATCATTAAAAATTAAACATTATTTTTAATATTAGGCGTGTATTAAGAATTATCTATATACATACAGCTACGAAATATGTAAATTAATGTAATAAATATAATAAAATAATTAAAAAATGATTAATAACAATTTGTAATAGGGCAGAGTATCCGATTTTTCATAGAGCACTATAAATGTAACAAATATTTATGTTTTACAATTCTAAGCTCTAATTCACAAGCATAAAGTTGCTTTCAGAACTACAGTTTTAATTAATGCCTTTTCCTCAATCAAACCTAAGATCCCCACTTCTCGTAATTTCGACGTATTTACTAATTACTGCACAATCTAGTGTAATGTGTATACATTTTTCTTTTTTATAGCATTAAAAGATAATTTTGCGATAAATCTTTCTTTTTAATTTTATAATTTGCTTTTTATTGCTCGTAACAAAGTTTTAGTGTTCCTATTTGAACTGTGAGATTAGAAATAGTTAACAAGCTATTGTAACGGGGCTCCGTCACATTTACTCCCAAAACATTATTATGCCTCATGATTTGAAAGGACAGGGTATAAGGAAAGCTATAATGGTAAGTAACTTTGAATAAACGTTGAAGCAAAACAATTTTTCTATCTTTTGTATCGCAAGCTAATATTTTTCAAAAATTTAGTTCTACTTTTCTGTATTACATCTTGTAGTAATAGTTTAAATAAACGTTGTTAATTATATTTTTGTTATAATGAACTTAAATCATGTATATAAATCGTTTCATATATTATATAAACCATATAGGAACTTGAATGACTCAATTGTTAATTTTATCACAATGTAAATAGATAAAATATAATAGTATTTATCTATGGACATGTAATATAGTTAATTATAATTATTTTTCAGGCTCCCTTGTCTCCCACTCCTTGTGCAGAAATCAGTGATGATGAACTGGTTTCCATATCTGTCAGAGATCTAAATCGGCAGCTAAAGATGAGAGGTCTTACTAGAGATCAAATAGTTAGGTGGGTAATGTAATATGTTTTCTTTTATTACTATGATTTTATTTAAAGTTTACATGTCATCAAAATATTATTAATAAATAGATTACTATAGATTATAATAAATAAATTGTTTTTATTAAATATCTGATAATAGATAAATTCATAAGATGTAAAGTTTGTTTTAAGCATGTCCTACTTATTAATTCTATTCTGTTTAACGCGACTGGTTTCTGGGTTCGATCCCCAGTCGGAGAAGATGGATTTTTCTATTTCCATTTTCTTTGCTCTGGCAACTAAGGCAAAGCGCGGCGTTGAGTTCCGCCACTAAACACGTAATGCCTTGAAAACAGGGAGTTAACAGGAAGTAAGCAGGGACTACTAACGGAGTATCTTAACACTAGGTTCATATGGTTCCTGCAGTTCCCTCTGCCTATCCTGCCATGTGCGGGATAAAGCGTGAAGCTAAAAAAAAAACTGTGTATAAATTAACTGTTAAATTAAGATAATAAGTAATATTTCCTTTAATATTTGTTTTATCCTTTTTTTCTTTCCGAATATATTTTTACTTATTTATTAGCATTATTTTTTTTGTTTATATATTTATGTTGTGTTTTATATGTACCATGATTTCTATTATGTATATTTTGTGTGTAGTTTACATTAATATACTTTTTTAAATATAGTTACTGTTACTGAATCACTTTAGCTAGCAATATTTCTTCTATACAATTTTTAATATACTTAAATATTATCGATATCTATTCTATAGATTATTGAATATTTATGTTCAATGCCTTGTTGTACTTTATATTTAATGAGAAGATATAGTTTTTTCATCAGATATTATCATGGAACCAGTCATCAGATTATAAACAGATGTGTGGAGAGTAGTTGTAACAATTCCCATTGGTTGTGTCTAATTTTTGAAGAAATTTTTTTTTTTAGCTTCACACTTTATCCCGCACATGGCTCTGGTAGGCAGAGGGTACTGCAGGAACTATACGAACCTAGTGTTAAGTAATTTTCAAGCATAAAATTTATTTATTAAAAAAAATATGATCTTTATTTCAATTTAATAATCTTTGGTAATATTAGTTGACTGGTTAATTTCTTTGGGTGATTTTTATTGTAAGTGTCTTTTAAAGTTCAGTATATTAAACATATATTGTAATTCAATAAGTACATGCCATTGCCATTGTGGTGCAATGATAAATGAGAGAGTGGAGTGTCCTAACACTATCTCCCTCTATCTACCAAATCCATGAAAAATGTAATAAAATAATATTATAAATATATATATATATATATATATATATATATATATATATATATATATATATATATATATATATATATATATATATATATATATATATATATATATATATATATATATATATATATATATATATATATATATATATATATATATATATATATATATATATATATATATATATATATATATATATATATATATATATATATATATATATATATATATATATATATATATATATATATATATATATATATATATATATATATATATATATATATATATATATATATATATATATATATATATATATATATATATATATATATATATATATATATATATATATATATATATATATATATATATATATATATATATATATATATATATATATATATTTACTTATCATGCTGTAGAGTGTCTGGCTGATTATATCATCCTCCTCTGGATATTACACCTTAAGAAATATGATGCGCTAATAATATTGTAATAATATAACATAAACAACTTTTGTTTTATCCCTTTCTTATATATTTTTGTTTACTTCTTTGTATAATTTTCAAACTTTTACTTTTTTTGTTTGCTTATTTTATTTGTGTTTTATATATATGATAATATCTTTATACATTATCTGTATGTAATATATATTAATAATTTAATATTCACAATATATAGATACCATGTTGTAACTTTATTTTAAAAATCTGTTCTGCTTTCTCAATATAAACGAGATTAATAAGATTGTTCTTTTTTTTTTTTTGTTTCTTGTTTTTTTTTTTTAGCTTCACGCTTTATCCCTCACATGGCAGGGTAGGCAGAGGGAACTGCAGGAACCATAAGAACCTAGTGTTAAGACACTCCGTTACTTAGTCCCAGCTTTACTCCGTCCCCACTAAGATTGTTTTTTGCAGAATGAAGCAAAGAAGACGGACGTTAAAGAACAGAGGCTATGCCGCCTCGTGTAGGATCAAACGAATAGAACAGAAAGATGAATTGGAAACTGAGAAAAGTCAGGTATGATGGAAATCATATATATATTGACAAATATATATTGTAGCTTTGATGAAATATATCTACAATATATTATTTGAAATGACAAAATATTTTAAACAAATTTCCTGTCATTAGGTTCTTGTCGCATTCTCTGTAAATGTAAAAGCTTATAAAAATCAAAACACTAAAAATATTACTTTTAATGTATTACAAAATGACATATTCTTTATAATTTTTTTTATGGCTTAACGCTTTATCCCTCACACAGCAGGGTAGGCAGAGAGAAACTGCAGGAACCATACGAACCTAGTATTAAGACCCTGCTTTCTCCGTCCCCGCTTTCCAACTTTTTCGAAGCGTTGCGTGTTGAGTGGCGGAACTCAACGCCGCGCTTTGCCTAGTTTCCAGAGCGAAGAAAATGGCAATAGAAAAATCCATCTTCCCCGAGTGGGAACCGAACCCGCAAACCGTCGCGTTTACAGGCAGACGCTTACGCCTCTGCGCCACGACGGTCCTCTACATATATTCTTTATTATAAATAATTAGCTTTTTAGCTTAGAAATCAATGTATGTATGTATATGTTTATATGTATATACATATATACATACAGCAGCAACATTCCCAAGACTAAAAGTCTAGAGCCTCATTTTTTTACTTTCTTTTCCTCGTTATCCTCTTATTTAATGAATATATTTAATTTATAGGATTTTTGTCTATTTGGATTTGACTAAACATATGATTTTTAATAAATTACAAATAACATTTTCATTTATAGCCTATTATAAATGATTCAATGAATAACTATTTCTCTATAACATTTATTTAACTCCAGTAGTTGCGTTGTAATTCCTCAATATATATATATATATATATATATATATATATATATATATATATATATATATATATATATATATATATTATATATATATATATATATATATATATATTAATATATATATATATATATATATATATATATATATATATATATATATATATATATATATATATATATATATATATATATATATATATAAAATCGTCTTTTTTCAGGAATGGCAAGACATGGAAGCAATGCAAGAAGAAAACACAAGGATTCGCGACGAAATAGAAGCTCTGAGAAGTAAATATGACGCTTTAAAGCGATTCGCTCATATGAAAAGTATTCCTTTACCGGCCGAATTGGAAATATTGCCATAATAAATAATTTTTAATATAATTATATATGTATTTGAAGTTTCTTTTTTAGTGTTGCAAGTGTAATAAATTATTAATTATAATGTTAGGGTTTTTTTTAATTCTTTTGATATTTTGAGGGTAGTTGTTTAATAAAGGTGTATAATGTTATACATAAATGCTCTTAATTTTGTATTTTTTTATTGTACAATTCTTTTGTAGTTCTGTGACTGTAATCGCGACGGTTGTGGCTTCGATTCCCATTTAGGGGAAAGTCTGTTAATAAAAATAAGTGCGGCGTTGAGTTACGCCTCTTAATATGTCTTGAAAATTAATTGAATTTGAAAACCCCGCATATTTAAAAACTATTTACAATCTGTATTAATTTTTTTATATATCATAAATTGTATTGTGTATGCTGGTTCTTACAATTATCTTATCTACCTCCATACTAAAAATAATATAAGCTAATATGAATTGTTATAATAAAAAAGGACCTACCTTTTCTATTAAAACAATTCATCAATCTAAAGGTAGGTAGGTATAGGTTCTATTTTATATTTAATTTAAAGTAAGTGGATTTCGATAAATATGCTATATCATCAAAAGTATCAACTATTGTGAAGTAATCATTTTAATAAAATAAATTTAAATATTATAAATTTTACTTTTTTATTGTAAATTTATTAAACTTCTTCAAAAGACCATCGATTCGATTCCCATTCGGAGAATTTAATCCTTTTCATTTTGCTTGCTCTGGTAACAAGGCACAACGTTGCTTTTTAGGTTAAGAATGTACGTATGTACAGACAGCAACAATATCCTTATGGTTAAAAATCGCTTTCTTTTTTCATTTTTATTAAATGAATAAATCTAGCTTCACGCTTTATCCCGCACATGGCAGGGTAGGCAGAGGGAACTGCAGGAAATATTAGAACCTAGTGTTAAGACACTCCGTTACTTAGTCCCTGTTTTCTCCGTCCCCACTTTCCGCCGTTTTCGAGGCATTGCGTGTTGAGTGGCGGAACTCAACGCCGCGCTTTGCCTTAGTTGCCAGAGCGAAGAAAATGGAAATAGAAAAAATCCATCTTCCCCGACTGGGGATCGAACCCAGAAACCGTCGCGTTACAGGCAGACGTTGCGCCTCTGCGCCACGACGGAAAAAAAAAAGAATAAATCTAAGTTATGGGACTTCAATAATATAAGTTGGTAATGCCACCTTGAACAAGTAGCTCACAAGTTTTTCACCGATTTTGGCGCCATAAGATTTTCATCTTCGGAGCCCTAGCAACAAGCCTTAGCTCAGATCTGATATGAATCTAACTTTTCAACAGCAGTTCATATGCAAGACATAAGACAGCGGCTGCTTCGTTGCGTGGTACTGAGTGACCGGACCACATTAACTTTGACTTTTAACAATTAGCATTTATCTCAACACCATATTTAGTCGACCACGTCGAAATTCGCTTAAGATTTATGCTTAAGCTCTAAAGTAGTCGAAGTAACAAGACCTTAGTAGGGGACGAGTGAGTGTATGCAATCGTCTGTTGTAAGTGCCCCGTGAGTCAATCCGTTACTCCTTCCGCTTCTGCTTTACTATAATACTATGGAATCGGTACAGATATGCGTAGATGTGAATATAGTCGTTGGAATCTATACGAAGCCAGGTAATAGGTAAGTAGTTCAAAATTATCGGAAAATTAAGTCAATCCTTATAAAAACAGTGACCCTGGCTGCCATCACGTATGAAGTCGTGCTCTAATTTGTAGCCAGAGCAATGAAAATAAGCTGTGTCACTCGATCTGACAAATAACTTTAAGACACCTTTAGGCATTGTGTGTTGAGTGGCGGAACTCAACACCGCACTTTTGCCTTGTAGGATGAAGAAAATAAAAAAAAATGCTGTGCCTCTAAGTCATGATAAATGCAATTTATATTGAAGTTCTATATATATATATATATATATATATATATATATATATATATATATATATATATATATATATATATATATATATATATATATATATATATATATATATATATATATATATATATATATATATATATATATATATATATATATATATATATATATATATATATATATATATATATATATATATATATATATATATATATATATATATATATATATATATATATATATATATATATATATATATATATATATATATATATATATATATATATATATATATATATATATATATATATATATATATATATACATACATACATACATACATACATATTGTATGTATTAAAATGTTCAAATTTGCAACATAACACGCCATCAATCACTATAATTAGGTGACATGACGTTATTAGGTAGCGACCGCAAATTAGTTATACAGAATATATCTGGATTTAGAAATTTAAATTTCACTATAGCCAATAAGCTCGGAAAGCTCTCATCCTCGTATTCGACTAACATTACTGACATAACTGACATTTTAATGTAATTTAGTGATACATATTAAATGTGAAATAAAAATATTTTTTTGTATTTCATTTTGAACCTTTTACCTTTATATTTATCATCATCGTCGATTCAACTTTTTTCTGTCCACTCCTCAATAAACCCTAGGGATAACATAACACCAGAACTCTTGGTCGAAGCTAATGAAGAATCATTCGGTTCATTCATTCTTTTTAGCTTCACGCTTTATCCCGCACATAGCAGGGTAGGCAGAGGGAACCGCAAGAACCGTCACTCCTTAGCCTGTTGAGTGGCGGAACTTAACACAACGTTTGCGTAGTTGCCAGGGCGTAGAAAATTGACATAAATAATCCATCCTCTCTGTGTGAGAATCGAACCCACAAACTCTCTCTCTCTGCGCCACGACGGGCCTCTTACTTTTTATAATACTTTTATTTTATATAGGTACTTCTTTCATTTTTAGCGTTTAAATTAATATAGTATATATTACTTATTACATATATACAGACTAAGACAAGTGTGGCAAGCAACATCTCAAAACGAAAGCGGAGATCAAATTTCTACAAAACGTGATTAAATTCTAAATAAACCAAAACGAAAAAAAAAACAAAAATCTTTCAAAATCACAATATACTAGCAATTTGAAATGAAAACTGACAGATTAATATAAAAATAATTCATAGATATAACCCACGAGGCCAGTTTATTGCATTTCCACGTAAAAGCTTCTAATACTTTTATTTAACGACGTTACAGCCTTTAAGGGCCGGAGGGATGAGAGGCACCTACGCTTTTAGAGGACCTCTGAAATATTTATTGCTGATCAATTTGTAGGGGAAAGTCGATATATTGTGTACTTATATGGAATTTTATTATTGGGACACTATTAGATACTTGGGCTTGGGTAATGGCAAGGGATTTTATTTTATTTTTTTTAAAATAATATATGTTTACTAGTGGTACGAGTATCTCGTACTAGATAGGCAAAGGGTATGTATGCTTTATAAGTTTCTTAGGGCCGTCGTGGCGCAGAGGCGTAAGCGTCTCGTCTGCCTGTAAACGCGGCGGTTTGAGGGTTCGATTCCCACTCGAGGAAGATGGATTTTTCTATTTCCATTTTCTTCGCTCTGGAAACTAGGCAAAGCGCGGCGTTGAGTTCCGCCACTCAACACGCAATGCCTCGAAAAAGGCGAAAAGTGGTGACGGAAAAAGCAGGAACTAAGCAACGGAGTGTCTTAACACTAGGTTCATATGGTTCCTGCAGTTCCCTCTGTCTACCCTGCAATATGCGGGATAAAGCGTGAAGCTAAAAAAAAAATAAGTTTCTTAGTCAACTTCCAGAAGTTACATGAGGATTATCTTACTTAATAAAATGGTAGAATAAAATCAAGAAGGTTTTATTGTGTCTAGAGTTAATTTTGAAACTGTACTTCTTCTTCTTCTTCTCTTTATTAATGGCGTTTCGAGCGTGCCAGTTGAGCACAATTCACTTCGCCAATGTCACGTTGAATGGAGAACACACAAAGGAGAATGTACGGTAAAAAAGAGATATCATTACACAGTTGGAGAATGCATGTTTAAAAGAGATCCAGTATTGAAACGGTATAAGTAATCAAACAAACAGTCATAGAAATAAATTTAGCGTTAAAGTGACACTAATTAAATATAAGTATGTTTTTAATCTGTGCTCAAGCATAGTGGCGGGAATATGATAATGAAAAATAGAGTATATATAATAAAAGATATAATAATAGAACTTTCTATTTAAATGAAAAAATTGTAATAAAAGCATTTATTGAGCAAGGTACATAGTTAATATACAGTGCAGTTATCATAGTCATATATTATTTTATATATATTCTATACGAAAAATGTTTCTTAAATCATCATTCCTGAAGTAAATCATGTCAAACTTTAACAATAAATGTTAAAAAAATGCCATTTTTCTCCAGACTCTCTCTACCTCACTATGCGGAAGTTAACATGATATTTTTTTTTTTTTTTTTAGCTTCACGCTGTATCCCGCACAATGGCAGGGTAGGCAGAGGGAACTGCAGGAACCATACGAACCTAGTGTTAAGACACTCCGTTGCTTAGTCCCTGCTTTTATCCGTCCCTGCTTTCCGATATTGATATTTGATAAACAAATTAACTTTAATCACAGACTGTGAGTGCCATCAACATATCATTAGGGGGCAATCATGCTAAATATGCAATTAAAATCGTATTGAACCGACATCACTAATAAGCTTACCAAATTTCAAACCACACGCTTTCAAAGATTTAGTGATTGAGCTTTTATTATAGATCACTTAATAAGTGGTCACAATATATAGCGGATGTGCTTTCAAAGTTTCGTTCCCAAGAAATAATAATAAAAGTTAAATATATTAATAATATGTCACAAACTTACTTTCTTAAATATTTGTGTAGATATTCGTGGAACTGTTGCTTTCACTGACTTTTCAGTTTTGTTAGCTTAACACTTTTAGGGATGGTAAAATTGGAAATCTTTTTTGTTAAAATATTGAATTTTTTAAACTGATAAATGGGCGCGCAAATATTTTTTAGTTAAATGGAATCCGCTAACGTGTAGAATTTGTTTAATTACTTATCAATTGAACTGTTCAAGTTTAAATATCGGCCAGTTTTCACCAATCCGCCTCGTCTTTAAAACGGTATACCAAAAGTAAAATTCTAGGTCCAAAACTTGTTTCTCTAAGTGTGCGCAGTTATAACACATTTTACAAGTTTTAGACGAATGTACCTAAATATATATATTTTGTTATTCTACATATGAAAACAATTTTAAAGGTAAGAGAAGATGTTTCACAGTACTTTCTTACAACTTACATGAGAATTATCTTATTTAATAAAACATTAGAATAAAATCAATAAGGTTTTTTTTCTTTCTAAACTTAATTTATAATCTGTATGTTCAAATAATTATAATTAATGGACGAAGCGTATAAAGCGACCCAAATTAAATATATTTTTTAATCTGTGTTCTAGTGTTTTGGCGGGAAACAGAAAGTTGACATTATTAATTATATATATATAATATATATATATATATATATATATATATATATATATATATATATATATATATATATATATATATATATATATATATATATATATATATATATATATATATATATATATATATATATATATATATATATATATATATATATATATATATATATATATATATATATATATATATATATATATATATATATATATGTATTCAAAACTTTGAATGTCCCTGGAAGCCAATGAATAGGCTAATTTATCATAACCGAAGATTGACATACGTTTGGCACTGTTCAGTAATTAACTCTGTAGGTATGTGATTATAATTACCATTATAGAATGTTATCGATGATATTATAACGTTTTAATTAGTATTGACATATTTTTATATACAGGAAATATACATCATATATGTATATATTTGATTGGTCTTTAATAAATAAAGTTTTTGAACTGATTTACAACAGAAATACAAAAATTTAAAACATTTTCTATACAATTTTGTAAATTTAAAGATATGTCTTTATATGTCATATAAGGACATTATCAAATAAATACAGTTATACGGATTCGTGATTATCCGGACTACAGGCCAATTGAATTAAATGTACCTACAAGTCGTATCTGTGCAAGCATGGACGTGTCGTAACTTGTGTGTTACCGCCATTTTCAACCAAATTTCTAAATAAACAATGATTTTCGTTAATATGTACTACTTGTTTTTAATAAACATATAATACTATGTTACGATTTTATACATATTTATGTAGTTTCAATTATCCGGATTTTCAATTATCCGAATGCCTTACAACAACAAATAGTCCGGTTAATCGAGTTTCTACTGTAGGTTTTTTTCATATATATGTTCAATCTGTATACAACATATAGATACAGTCTATATTAACAGACATGACTTAACATAACTTTCTGTACATCTTTGTATAATAAATATATTATTTACAAAACTTTGCTGTCGTTTAAGTAACTTATTATTTGGGTACATTTATGTGACAGGTCAGTCGCGGTGCAGAGGCGTAGCGTCTGCCTGCAAGCGCGAAGATTTGTGGGTTCGATTCCCACTCGGAGAAGATGAATATTTCTTTTTCCATTTTTTCGCTCTGGCAACTAGGCAAAGCACGACGTTGAGTTTCGCCACTCAACACGCAATGCCTCGAATAATAGCGGAAAGCAGGGAACGGAGTGTCCTAACATTACGTTTTCATGTTTCCTGCGGTTCCCTCTGCCTATTCCGTTATGAATGGGATAAAGCGTGAAGCTAAAATATAATATTTTGAAATTTAAAAATATTTTCCGTAATACTTATTTCCAGTAAAACGACATTTAGTTTTACTGAAACTAAGTATTACTAAAAACTATTCTTATTATTATTATATAATTATATAATTTTCCGCATTAACAGTGGCGTTAAATAGGTGTTAACTGGAAACCTATGGAAAGCTGAGTGATCCAACACTAAGCTTGATATAGGAGAGATCCACGTAACACCAGTTTAAAGTTCTCACAAATTCATTTACGCCGGTCACGTCCAAACAAAGTCCTTAAAGATGTTTTCTGGATTTTACAGTAAGGGTGGGTAAGGGTAGCATATTAATAAGGAAATTCGATAAGTAATAGGTATTTAAATATATAAGTTTTTTGAGCTTTCGTAAATTATATTTAATCTACCGTGCCATAGTAGTGTAATGTCAAACTGTAAGAAACGATTACGTGGGTTCGATTTTCATTGATAATGTGAACAGATGGTATTTATTTAGGTAATGCAATACGCTACGTCTTGAAAAGCGGTAACCTGAGTGCGGAGAACGTAGTGCCTAAATACTAAGTTCTCTCTACCTAGTTAATGAAATACGGAGAGTCTATCGTTATGTCTATCCATATATAAACAAACTACATATCCTTTTTATTTTTAAGATATTTTTTTTTTTTAGCTTCACGCTTTATCCCGCACATGGCAGGGTAGGCAGAGGGAACTGCAGGAACCATAAGAACCTAGTGTTAAGACACTCCGTTACTTAGTCCCTGCTTACTCCGTCCCCACTTTCCGCCGTTTTCGAGGCATTGCGTGTGGAGTGGCGGAACTCAACGCCGCGCTTTGCCTTAGATGCCAGAGCGAAGAAAATGAAAATAGAAAAATCCATCTTCTCCGACTGGGGATCGAACCCAGTAACCGTCGCGTTACAGGCAGACGTTGCGCCTCTGCGCCACGACGGTCCTATAGAATCCTCATCAAATAAGGTCCTATAGAAGATATATTATGTTTTATAAAATGCAATAAGGAATGTGTTAATAAATAAAAAATAAAAACAAAACGCTCATTGTTGCCACGCAATGTTTTTTTTTTGGGCAAGCAGAGAGATTTTACTAGACACTCCGTTCTCCGCTTACCACTTTCTAATATAAAAGGAACTAAACTTCGCATTCCACAATAAGAGATAGGAAATGAATTTTTCCCGCATAACTTTGAACCCATAATCTCTATAGCATGCATAGTGCAACCAGCCACTGTACCACTGCAACAAAAGTGGAAAATTTTAATTATTCGATCCTAATTAACATTTGCCTTTCCAAACGATCGCTTTGACATGTTTAATTGTTCATTTGTAAAATTTATAAATTGGATTTAATAGTAATTTAGGTTTAGCTGCAGCTTTGGCCTTTGTAACCGCATTGAAATAGGGTGTATAGCCTGTGGTACTTATCAAACGTTTGTAGACACATTCATGTAAATGATAATAATTGTTGAATGGTTATATTAGTGTTGTTAATAAATTCTTATTGTGTAGTAATTTAAAACGTGGACCGTCGTGGCGCAGAGGTTTAAGCGTCTGCCTGTTAACGCGACGGTTTGTGAGTTCGATTCCCACTCGGGGAAGATGGATTTTTCTATTTCCAATTTCTTCGCTCTTGAAGCTAGGCAAAGCGCAGCGTTGAGTTCCGCCACTCAACACGCAATGCCTCGAAAAAAGGAGGAAAGCGGGGACGGAAATAGCAGGACTAATCAAGGACTAATCAAAGGAGTGTCTTAACACTAGGTTCGTATGGTTCCAGCAGTTCCCTCTACCTACCCTGCCATGTGCGGGATAAAGCGTGAAGCTATAAAATAAGTTATTAAACTTTTCCCGCATATTGCAGGGCAGGCAGAGGGAACTGCAGAAACAATAGAATAGTTTTAAGACACTCCGTTATTTAATCCTTGCTACCTCCTTTCCTGCTTTCCGCCGTTTTCGAGGCATTGCGTGTTGAGTGGCGGAACTCAACGCCACGCTTTGCCTATTAGGAGTCACTGTGGAGTGTGTGATGCTGTAATTCTATATTATTATATTAACAATAGAAGCCTTACAAAATTTAATTTCAGTACATATTTCTTCCCAAACAATACAGATATATAAGACGATGAAGACTATTTACTTCAACAAGTAAAAGTTAATTAATAAGAAGACAAACAAAAATTAATTTTATCAATCCCTTCTATTACAAATAATTCTTCGTCAAGGAGTAATATCGAGTTAAGCGAATATTATCCGTTCAAAACTTTCTTTTAATATATAAAGTAAGAAGGCGTATTTCCGTATGTATGTATATTATAATGGACCTAAAATAAAGAGCTAACCTAAAAAGCTAAGATTTATAACTAGATTTCAATTTTATAATTTTCTTAATCAGGCTACCCAAAGCAAAATTATATTGTATCACTCAAGGGCGTATGGCTTAGTTGGGAGAGCGTTTACACTACTTGCAAGAAGTGCGGCTTCAAATTCTGCTACGTTCAATTTATATATCATCATATCTCTACATATGTACATAAGAGGACCGTCGTGGCGAAGAGGCGCAACGTCTGTCTGTAATGCGACGGTTTATGGGTTCGATTCCCAGTGAGGAAAGATGGATTTTTTTATTTCCATTATTTTCGCTCTGAAAACTAGGCAAAGTTCTGCCACTCAACAATCCACGAAAGCCACGAAAAAAGGTGGAAAGCGGAGACGGAGAAAGCAAGGACTAAGCAACGGAGTGTCTTAACACTATATTCATATGGTTCTTGCAGTTCCTTCTGCCTACCCTGCCATATGCGGGATAAAGCGTGAAAGTAAAAAAAAATAGCAGCAAACAATGCTAAAAAATCTTCATAAACAAAGCCACAGTATAAGCCTATTCAATAATACTAATACAAAATATAAAATATTTTATGTAATTAAACCGAAGTTTTCGAGTTGATTTGCAAAACAAGTGAATTTGATAAACGCCGGCTTCCTTGTAGCCGCTCATTTCTACTTGCCAGTGGAATTAATTAATATTTTCACAATGGCCCCATCGAATCATTTGTTACCGGTATTATAGAAACACTGTGGCTTTAGACTTCGTCTAATTTGTGTAGAAGCGTTTTTTATATGGCAGGGTATTAAGACTTGGTTTTTATCTTCTTTTGACCTTTTAAAAAGCTTCTCTAATATATATATATATATATATATATATATATATATATATATATATATATATATATATATATATATATATATATATATATATATATATATATATTGCTATATGTTTTGTTTTATATGTTCATATAGCAAGCATGGCAGTGTGAAGCTAGTATACATTGTACTCAATCATTGTATACCTGGTAGTGGAATTCAATCCCTCACTTAAGCCTAAGCCAAGCAACAAAATTCATAAAATTGAAAATCGTAATTCGATTTCAAAACCATCGTTTCCAGCTTCACGCAGTTCCACTGAGCTATTATACTCTCATTTTAACACAAATAAAACTAAAAAATTTCCAACTCCACTGACATTCTTATTAATCATTTAGTACTAACAGTCGCTCTACAGTATAAGAGGTCGGAGAAGCCGGCAAAGACAAATTACTTTATTTCTTCGTCTATTTATTTATTATGGCCCCTTCTGCTTTCATTATTTTTTTGTTTCTTACTGTCCTCTTATTTTCCGAGTCACTTGTTTATCAGCTCAACAGTCTATTACTCATTTGTGGAAGTTTTATTAAGACCAATTTGGGCGTTTAAGTATATGTCCAGTAGTTGTGTGGTGTGTATATATATATATATATATATATATATATATATATATATATATATATATATATATATATATTATATATATATATATATATATATATATATATATATATATATATATATATATATATATATATATATATATATTATATATTCACTTTGAATGTCGCTGGAAGCCAATGAATAGGCTAATTTATCATAACCGAAGATTGACATACGAAATAATAAGTTTATTATAATTGAGGACCGTCGTGGCGCAGAGGTGTCTGTATGTAAACGCGATAGTTTGTGGGTTTGATTTCCATGAGGCAACATGATTTATTTCATTTCTGTTTACTTCGTTCTGGCAACTAGGCAAAGCGTAGCAATGAGTTCCAACACGCGTTGCGTGTGCGTAGCGCGTGCTAGAAAGGCGGAAAGAGGGGAACGGAGTGTTTTAACACTAGGCAGAGGAGCTAACTTATATTACAGGAGTATACAATCGTGTCAATAGAATTATGGAATTGGATTACGTAATATTTTGAAAGTGAGTAAAAAGTGAATAGAGGAGAGTTTTAAACTAGATTTTCTGTGCCTACCCGCCTATATCAATGAACTAATGAATTGCTCATAAGTTAGAATGACGTTTGTGAAGTGATCACAATAGGTTTAGGGAAACCTGGTTGAGTTTGTTGTGGGCTCTTCTCACCAGGCAGCGCTTGGAACCCTCGTAACTTTAGTTTTAAGTCGTGGAGTGTGTAGGTTCGTGTATTTCTGGGTTCGATCTGGCTTATTATCGAATTGGGCTCCTCTGACATTCCTCCGTTCGCTCTATCTGACGTACACATGTGATCATCTTATTGATTCTAAGTGGAAACGTTGTAAATAAATAATTAAATATTGAAAAAATACATAATGTCAAAAAGATAACCATTGCCTTATATAAAATATTCCCCACCATGACGCAGGTGTGGAATGTTTCAAACTTCACTTAAACATTCAGATCCCTCGCCTCGTCCGGGCTCAGTCGAATTTTTCTCCCATTACACAATTCTTTACTTCCTTTCTATTGTTTATATAGAAAATGTTATCAAGCGTCTGTTTGGATATATTATTATGAATTTAGTGAATTTAAAAAATATTTGAGGCCTGTCGTGGCGCAGAGGCGTAAGCGTCTACCTGAAAACGCAGCGACTTGTGCGTTCGGTTCCCATGAGGAGAAGATGGATTTTTCTATTTACATATTTTTCGCTCTGGAAAGTGGGCAAGCCCGGCGTTAAGTTCCATTACTCAACACACAATGTCTCGAAAAAGATAGAAAGTGAGACCGGAGAAAGCAGGGACTAAGCAACGGAGTGTCTTAACACTAGGTCGTATGGTTCCTGCAGTTCCCTCTGCCTACTCTGCCATGTACAGGATAAAGTGTGACAAAAATAAAAAAAATGTTTTTTTTTATAATAAAGACGCTAAGAGATATGTAAATAAATACTAAATAAAGTTATTATAAGTTCGAATTTATATCTCATTCGTTTGCAAAATCTAAAATCTTTCAACAAAATTACTTAAATATACCAAATATCTTTAAATTTAAGAGCCAAACACTTTTTTAACTACAAAGAAAACAAAATATGAAATTTAAATCTAGTTTTAAATAAAAAAAGCACCTTTAAAAGAAATCTTTCTCACAAATGTCAGACAAAAGAACGAGCAAGGCTGTATCGTTTCATAGCTAAGAAAAGTTAACTCCCTAAGGGCGATGGTTTTCCAAAACTTCATCTGACGTTACGCATGTATAATCTGTGCTCATTTTGAAACTTGACTTTGTTTTTTTTTCACAATCAAGAGAAGAGGCAGAAGTTGGAAAGCCTTTTTGTGTTTCGTATTTTTTTTCTCAGTGGCCAGCATTAAAGGCTGGTGTACATTTTAAATTATAATTATATTTATTTTTATTATTGTTTTAAAGATATTTATATAATAATGCCATGCCAAACGATTTCGATAAATAATCAGGTAAAAAACGTTGTTTTGAGAAAAGAAAAGGAATTTTACACAGCTTATCTTGTTATTCCGTTCTTGATATATTTTGATTTTACTGTCAGTAAATATTTACCAGAGTGGAACCTAAGAATACTATATCATAACCATAAACTTAAAATCTTCATTCTAAATCCCAAAAAGTCAAAAAGTCCACAATTAAAACATTCGGGAAACTCCCTGGGAGCCTAGTGTTGACACACTCCGCTTTCCACGCCTCCTTACTTATTGTATCAAAAATAGAAAAAAAAATTCATATAAACCGAACAGTTGACAGCAAAAGCTAACACTATATAGTGTATACCAACCTTAGTTCGTTAGAGGCAATCAAGCACTTGCAGATTGTTAAGTCTTCGTCCCTTTGAAACAATCACAATTGTAGTCGCAACGTAAAGTATGACATTTTTAAATTGTTAGCTTACAAAATACGGTATTTCTTATTTAAGATGTGTCTCGATGTATGTGTGTAATTACCCTTAATTGCTGTCTAGTATTGAGTATAATTGGCTCGATAACAGTGACTTTAAAGAAAGGTTGCAATGTTTTTATGATTTTTACAGTGTTAATCCAGACTAAGAATAAAAAAATACTTAAAGAAAACATATGAAAATTTATACGCAGCGGGATTTGAACCCGCGAATTTATTATAATTATTTTAACATAATTTCTACGCGGCATGATGAACGCCTGCAAGAGCAGCAAACCGTACAAGCGTTCTGACACTAACCCAGGCGTTCTTCTCCTCGTAATTTATAGTATTCATTTCGCCAATGTCACATTGAGTAGAGAACACACAAAGAAATTTTTTTTTTAGCTTCACGCTTTATCCCGCACATGGCAGGGTAGGCAGAGTGAACTGCAGGGACCATGGGAACCTAGTGTTAAGACACTCCGTTGCTTAGTCTCTGCTTTCTCCGTCACCGGAGAAATCAAAGAAAATCAATGGTAAAAAAGAGATAATGTTACAAAATAGAAGAATGTATGTTTAAAAGTAATCCAGTTTAAGTAATAATTAATATACATGTTAATTTACACTTTATTCAGGGTTTAACTCCGTGCACTCCAGTTATATCGTCGATACTCTTTTACACAGCCAAATCATATGGAATACCTAAAATATATATATACAGGATACCATTACTCTAACGCCATGACAAATGATTCGCGTAATATTTCAAAGTTTTCATACAAAAACCGGAACGGGAAACAGGTATTAGCATAACCCTTTAGGTGTAAAAAAAGCCATCTTCCATTTTTTTTTACCCTAATTCACGTCATTTCGTACCAGCCCTGCCTTTTAGGTATCGTCCTAACAAATGATCTTTATTTCCATAGTGATGTGTGACAGCGGGGGTTGTTCGCGATTTGTTTTTTTTTTGCTTATACTTTACTCATTCATTCAGTTCTTTCACTCATATTTGTTGTTATGATGGTCGCAGGTTTGATTCGTAGAATTTGTTGAATTTTAAGCAATATCTGCCAAGAGCGAGTTGTGCTTGCTTATCGAGGGGTTTTGTACAAGTTCATAATGAAGAAGAAAATAAATCTTATAATAATTTGTATGAAGCGTACTACATATATATTTTTTTATTGCTTTTTTTATGATGTACCAAAATATATTATATAAAATATATAAACTGCCAATTTTCAGATGTTACCGTTATTTATACTCGAAAAATTGAAAATAAAACTTTATTTTTTATTAAATTGATATTGACATCCATCATCTCATATGTATTCCATATGATCATCTCATTTCATTATATTTGAAGTAAACTTAACTTGTATTTTTATTTAACGATTTCTGTCCTTTTGAGGAAAAAAAAAACGGGAAATTCAATTATTACTAAATCTCTCCGATTCGATACCGATTTAATTTATAATCCTAACAAAATATTTACCCCACATATATTTACTTAGGCTGAAAATTATTATGCCGAGTTAAATAAAAAAAGAAGCAAATGATCGATTTAAATATTTTTTGTCTACGTCCTTACATATTAGACAGGTGTAAACAACAATTTACTTGGGTCCGTAATAAATTCACGTCTGATTTAGTTGATTCGTTTTTTTAGGGTTCCGTGAAGAATCGAACCGTTACGGCATCACTTTGTTGTCAATCTGTCTGTATGTCATAGGCATTTTTCTTAAGAATATGTTGAAATAATAGGGTTTGCTTACTGCGTAAAATTTGTCGTGTGATGAAAAGTATATATAGACAGTTTATGCTTTACCCTATATGTGTATTTATTAAGTTGTCAAAAATTTAAAACTTTTAGGGCGCATTTTCATTGGTCGATAAGTCGGTAGTTAGCCCGATTGCGGGGAGTACCCGCATGCGAGGTAACAAGCAATGAAATCCATTGGTCGATAACTCGGTCGATTAAACGTGTGCGGATGATATCCGCATTCGGGATAACGACCAATGAAACTAGTCAGTCGATAACTCGGTCGATACAAAGCATGCGGTGACTCGCCTCCGTTCAGTCATTCATTAGACGTCATCAATACTACGCACATTATTTATATTATTAACGCTGTTTTTAATGTTAATAATTTGTAAGTACGTCTGCTTATCTCAAAACCCACTGCCAAACTGCAGGTACCTAATTGTCTCGCACTTCAAATGCGGGCTCTAACGACCAGGGAAAATGGCTTCCCACATGCGGGCCTTATCGCATGCGTTATAGAAATCACCCGCACCCCGTATGCGGGCTCTGACGACCAGTGAAAACGTTACCCTCTTTGCGGGTCCTATGGCATGCGTTACAGAAATCTCCCGCACCCCGAATGCGGGCCTTATCGACCAATGAAAATGCGCCCTTAGTACAAGTAAGTTACGTTAATGACATTAATTAATCATTTTTATAATTGTGTTAATTCATACTGTGGATAGAAAATATACTTAAAATATAGAAATTAAAAAAAACCTGTAAGAATTTCGGCACAGCATGATGAACACATGGCCCAGTAGTCAAGGCGCTTGGACAGTTTCAAGAGGGTTACGGGTTCAAACTCCGGTGCGTTAAAATTTTTGTGTGTATGTTTTAATAAAGTATTAATTAATTATTTAAATATTAAAGTTAATACAAAAGCAAAGTTATCACTTGTAATATTTGTCGATTTACTATTAAAAAAATTGTCACGTGATCCTTTGGAGCGACAGTCCAACTTGCACTTGACCAATTTGTTGATTTTAACTTACTCTTTTTATACCTTCACGCTTTATCCCGCTTAAAGTATAATATATAATATTATAGTATTATATATTTATATATATAATATTATAATATAGTATATATATATATATATATATATATATATATATATATATATATATATATATATATATATATATATATATATATATATATATATATATATATATATATATATATATATATATATATATATATATATATATATATATATATATATATATATATATATATATATATATATATATATATATATATATATATATATATGCTCAGTTGAAAAGGTATATATATATATATATAGCCGCTTATAGTATTATATATTTCGTTTGTTCAACGATATCCTATTGATATATCTCCTACTAAACTTAGAAATAACGAAGAACGGAGTGTTTTGACACTAAATTCCCATTGCAACCTAATATTTCTTTTACTATAAGCCCATAAAAAAACAATTGTTTCTCCACAAAAAGCATTTCAAAACATAAATCTTCCAAATCCTTTAAGAACCCATATTTTAAGAGTCAGTTAAATAACATATCCCATATATATAATTGCATTTGAGAAATCGTGTGAGAAAAATGAATTTCTTGATATCAAAAGATTACGATAATAAATTGTTAGTATCTGATGTGTCTACTACTATGAGTTCAGATTACACGTTTTTATGGGGAATTCGGAATGGTACGTTACAGTCACGTTAAGATACGTTCTCCTTAGATTTATGGGGGACTTTAAGTAGGCAATTCGATTTTGTGGAATGTAAATTAATTTGTTTTTTAAATAAGGCTTGGAAAAGGTAATTCCTTTTTATTATATTGTTAAGTAATGATAATGATAATGATATATATATATATATATATATATATATATATATATATATATATATATATATATATATATATATATATATATATATATATATATATATATATATATATATATATATATATATATATATATATATATATATATATATATATATATATATATATATATATATATATATATACATATATATATATATATATATATATATATATATATATATATATATATATATATATATATATATATATATATATATATATATATATATATATATATATATATATATATATATATATATATATATATATATATATATATATATATATATATATATATATATATATATATATATCGTCGTGGCGCAGAGGCGCAACGTGTGCCTGTAACGAGGCGGTTTCTGGGTTCGATCCCCAGTCGGAAAAGATGGATTTTTCTTTTTCCATTTTCTTCGCTCTTGCAAACTAGGCAAAGCGCGGCGTTCGGCGAGTTCCGCCATTCAGCACGCAATGCCTCGAAAAAGGCGGAAAGCGGGGACGGAGAAAGCAGGGACTAAGCAACGGAGTGTCTTAACACTAGGTTCCCACGGTCCCTGCAGTTCCCTCTGCCTACCCTGCCATGTGCGGCATAAAACGTGAAGCTGTATATATCTAATCATCATCATCATGATCATCATATATATATATATATATATATATATATATATATATATATATATATATATATATATATATATATATATATATATATATACCTGTATATAAAGAAACGTACATAACCCTATCGAAAAAGTGTATATTATAACTATGTTATGTACTTTCAATAAAGCTTCCAATATTTACAAGTAACTCTTGAAATATTGTGCACGGTAGTAATTTATACAAAATATATAAGAGAGAGACAGAGAGAGAGTTAAAGTTGGAAATATGAATAAATACGAAGATTTCAGTGGTATCCATTAATTATTTATCTCTTAAATCGTTTAAAAATTAAATAAGTTAGTGACACTATTTTAAATGTACCTAAAAATTACACTAATCAATTATGAAAACATTCCAGCTGTAAACGCGACAGTTATAGGTTCAAATCCCATAAGAGATAAATAACTAACATATCCATTTTCTTGATCTTGTTTGATAGTTCGTTGGTTACATATATACATACAAAGGTAACTTCACGCTTTATCCCTAGCGGGGTAGTCAGAGAGAACGGTCTTTTACTTAGTTAATGTCTGAAAAAAGCTGAAAAACGGAGAACATAGTGTCTAAACAGTAGCTTCTCTCTTTCCCTTTTTTATGCGGGATTAAGCGTGAAGTTATTTTTTTATTCTATCTTTTAAATAATATAATAAATCTCATGGTAAGGGTGATCTATCGACAATAACTCGCAGTCAGCTATTACTCAACCCGGATAACTGTCGATATGACGGTAACTGGGCATTGTCTGTATCCATGGTTATTAACTAGTGGAAGATTTGAACTTAGATACCTGAAAAACACTTTGCAGTATAGTAGTAGTATTGTTTCGCTTCACACTTTATCCTGCACATAGAGGGAATCGTAGGAACCGTGAGAATATAGTATTAAGATACTCCGTTCCCCGATTTCTGCATTTTCAAGTCATTATGTGTTCAGTGAGGGAACTTAAAGCCATGCTTTGCCTAGTTGCAAAAAAAATTCAATGGAAAAAAATCCATTTTCCCGGAATGGGAGTTAAACCCGCAAACTATCGCGTTTACAGGCAGTAACGCCTTTGCGCTACGACGCTCACTTTAAAGTATGCACATATTGTAATCTACGAGTGCAAAATGTATATAAGTAAAATTTGTTACGGATTCGAACATCCTTACAATATTAGCATATTTTAATTCTGCGAATGTTTTGCGAAAATTTCACGATGATCATATATTATAAAAATTTAAATCAGTTTACTTTTTTTAATTCAAAAAACAGTAACTTAACCTCGTATTGTTATATATCATATTCTTCATTATATCTCATGAAACATTTTTTTTATTCCAATCAAAAAAACAAAAATCAATTCTCTCTCCCTTCCTAAAATGTTTCATCATCTAATACTCAGGTTTTTAATGTTATAATCCATAGAGCTATCTTGCTTGCCGTAAACAATTGGCGCCAAATTTACAAGAATTACTGAATATTCGCATTCACATTCGCGAATGTCGGCAGCAAATATTCGCATTCGCATTCGTGAATGTTAAAAAAAACACATTCGTTACATCACTACGCCCTACCACACTTAGCAGAAGAATTCAATATTATACTTAATATACTTAAAAATATTCGTCTACATAAGCATAACCGTGGGTAAAAATTTAAATCTCATTTTAAAACATTTCTCAACAATTAATAAAAAAACTTGTGTACTTATTTTTGAGTGCTTGCAAATAGTACTGGTAAGACCTTTAATATCAATACTAACTGAAATCCTCTGTCATCTATCAGGTAAAGCGTCATACGCCGTAGCATTGCCTCGTAGCATTGTATCGTAGCAGAGCTACGTAGCTGCTTATTAGAAAATAAATATCTAGAAATACGCTCAAGATAACGATTACGCTAGATTATTTATAGTGTAAAAGTCTAGGGTTAAAAAATAGGTTGTTTTTTCTAGTGGCGGAACTAAACGCCCTGCATTGCCTTTTTATCGCTGAAATAATAATATAGAGGACCGTCGTGGCGCAGAGGCGTAAGCGTCTGCCTGTAAACGCGACGGTTTGAGGATTCGATTCCCATTCGGGGAAGATGGATTTTTCTATTTCCATTTTCTTCGCTCTAGAAATTAGGCAAAGCGCGGTGTTGATTTCCGCCACTCAACACGCAACGAAAAAGGCGGAAAGCGGGGACAGAGAAAGCAGGGACTAAGCAACGTAGTGTCTTAACACGAGGTTCGTATGTTTCCTGCAGTTCCCTCTGCCTACCCTGCAATATGCGGGATAAAGCGTGAAGCTAAAAAATAAATAATAATATATTTTCTCAATATGTTATGTAACATTCATATTATCAAATCCTAGTCATATAAATCTTTATAGTTTTCATTTGTACATATACTATATAATATTTATAAAGACATAAAAATATATGAACTGAATTTACCTTGGTTGGTGTTGACAGGTAATTTTTGTTTCCGGAAATAACTTTTACTAAACCGTCTTATATGTATTAGTTACTAAATATGTCGGGTCTATTCACACAAATCGATTTCAAAGGCAATTCGAATGAGATTTTCAATTATCGATTTTTTGTATCGAATATTAGTTTTTATATAAAATATTTGGTTTTTACTCATTTGCAATAATTTTCATTAAATGCTGTTGTTAACAATATGTTATTATCTGAAATAGTAGGCTAATTTTATTCGTCTTCTCTTACATTTTTTTTGTTCAAGCTTCACACTGCTTTCGATATATATAAACCTTTTGAGACATTGCTTGTTGTTTTATTGTTTGCCCTCGAGTGGGAATCGAACCCACAACTGTCACGTTTACAGTTAGACGCTATATATACATATGTATATATGTGTCTACACTTGTAGTAATAAGCACAGGATTGATATATTGTCTGCTTTGTCCATAACATTCTTAAAAATATAATATATATATAAATTCCAAGGACATTTTATCTATTATAAATTCAGAAGCAACGATAGCTTTCTAAGATATATTGCAAAAGCATTCAATTATTTCTTCACAGCTCTTGCAATATTCTATTGTTAAATTATTCAGTATTTTTCTTGATACATATATTTATATATACAGATTTTATTCCTAAGAACATTTGCAATTCATTTAAAATTTTATTTAAAAACTTACAAAAGGCAGAAAAAAAGGACCGTCGTGGAGCAGAGGCGTAGTGTCTGCCTGTAAGCGCGGTGGTGGGGTTCCATTCTCGGAGGAGACGGATTTTTTCATCTCATTTTTTTAACTCTGGCAACCAGGCAAGCGCGGCAAATGTTCCGCCACTCAACACGCAATTCGTTGAAAAGGCGGAAGGCACGAAATAGAGTGTCTTAACACTAAGTTCCAACGGTTTGTACGGTCCCCTCTGCCTACCCTGATGCGTGATAAAGCGTAAAGGAGGAGTGTTAACCGTGCGTCGTGAAGTACACACGTACAATTTTGTTGCTTAAGTAATTAATTCATTTATAGTGTAATTATTACTCTTCATCAAAAATATTTTCTCGATTTGTGCTCAGTTATTGTGTCTTTTTAATATTGTGAAATTTTGTAACATTTTGTGGTGTATACTTGAAGATATGAAGCAAAAACTTTTTAAAATCAGTGCATTTAAAGGACATCGTTAACGGTCAATAGTGATTCGGAGTGAGGCAACGCTAATGAGCTTCATATATAAAAAATATAAGTTCACTGAACTTTTGTAACACAGTTTGCTCCAAATACAAATACGAGGGACTTATTTACAACCTAAGTACTTAGAGTTCGTGGCTCAGCCGTAGATAACACGATTGTCATTAGTTATATCCTGGGTTCAAATCCGAGCTCAGTAACAACATTATTTTTCTTTTTTCTTTTTTTATTTTTTTCTTACTCAATAACCATCCTAAACTTTATGTATGCTATGTGACCTAATGAACTTAATGACTCTCACGCATTACAATGTCACAAATGTAAAGATAGATTTCACGTCATATGCACACGAATATCAAACCAGGATTTCACTGAGATGAGTTTAGAAATGAAAAGTCTATGGATTTGCGATGCATGCAGATGTAAACAGCCAAGGAAAGGTGATCATTCCAACACTCCTGTTCGCAATACTCCGGTTGAAATGGAATTTGTCACTCAGCGCGTTAAGAGCCGTACTACTACTTGCTCTTGTTTATCGGCTACTAATGTTCGTGAAATAATTAGAGATGAATTGCGCAACATTTTAACTAATGATTTGCATCCTAAAATTCAAGAATTAAAGAACACTGTTGCCTCATTTGAAGTTGCTTTGACATCTTTAAATTATGATATTGAAAAAGTTAAATCGGAACAGTCCACCCAATCTACACTGTTGAGTAATTTAATTAAGGAGAATGAAAATTTGCGTGCTGCAAACCAAACTATCACAAATCGCCTTATTCAACTTGATCAGCATACACGAGCTTCAAATATTGAGATACAATGTGTTCCTGAACATAGACAAGAAAATTTAATAAACACTGTTCAACAGTTAGGTAAAATCATAAAATGTCCGGTAGCAGAAGAAAACATACATTTTTGTACAAGACTTGCGAAGATGAATACTAAAAGTCCCCGACCGAGATCGATATTGGTTAAGTTTGGCAGTCCTAGGTTGCGTGATGAATTTTTAGCAGCTAGTATTAAATATAACAAAAAAAATAATACGGATAAACTTAACACTAGCCATTTGGGAATCGCTAGTACCAAGAAAACTCCAATATATGTGGTAGAAAATCTTACGCCAGAAGGAAAACTTCTGCATGCTGCAGCTCGCCGTAAGGCAAAGGAGCTGGGTTTCCGCTTTGTCTGGGTTCGTGATGGGAAAATTTTTGTACGTAAATCTGAAGGTTCCAACTATATATATATATACGAAATCATGACACTGTTAGTAGTTTGTCATAAAATATCGCTAAGTTTGATTATTGTATTTGCTATTACTTAAGGGCCCTTTACATAATAATATTTCTATATATTATCAAAATGTCAGGGGGTTAAGATCAAAGACAATTGACTTATTTAATAACATAATCTGTAACTCATACGATGTTGTAATTATGACGGAGACGTGGTTGAATGGGAGTGTTTTCGATTCTGAAATCTTCGATGATCGTTATGTTGTTCACAGACGTGATCGTGAGAGTAGTGGATTTCATGCTTCGAAAAATGGAGGCGGTGTGCTCATAGCTGTATCTAATCAATACAATTCCTCGCGAATGTCCCGATTCGAGTCCGAGTGCGAGGATCTTTGGGTTTGTGTAGAGGTACTAAACGCCCAAGAAAAGGTTGAAAAACTTTACATATGCGCTGTGTACATCCCCCCTCCAGTACAAAAGCATATATTTAAACATTTCGTCGATAACTCGAATCAAGTACTAGAGTCTGTTACCGATAATATACTTATCGCTGGCGATTTTAATCTTAGTGGCATAACATGGTCACTGGATCCACATAGTCATCTTTGTGCAGAACCCTCCAACAGTTATTTGCAAAACCTTTTAACAGACTTTCTCTCGTGCAATGAGTTATATCAACTCAATTACATAAAGAACAATAAAAATAAAATTCTTGATCTTGTTTTATCGAACAGTAAAATTCATACCACTTCATGCCTTGATCCTTTAACATGTGTCGATCCCCTTCATCCACCTTTAATTTTTTCGTTCGATTCAACAAATTCTACCTCACTTATCCCTAACAGCAATATTACAAAATTTTGTTTTCACAAGGCAGATTACGAGAATATAAAGAAAGAACTAAGCGAAATTGATTGGAAGGAAATTTTGAGCAGATGCCCTTGCGTCGATGATATGGTTTCATTATTTTATGCCCAAATTCGTAATTTAATATTAAAATATGTACCCAAAAAGAAACCCCGTAGTCATAAATATCCTATTTGGTTTACTTCGTGTCTGATTAAATGCATTAAAGAAAAATATAATTATAGAATAAAGATTCGAAAATACAACAATCCTCGAGATAAACTAACTTTTGACTTATTGAAGAAAAGGTGCGAAAAACTCTTATCGTGTTCTTATTTTAAATATATAGAACGTCTTGAGTTATCTTTAAGATCTAATCCTAAGTTAATTTGGTCATTTTTAAAACAAAAAAAGGGGAAAAGTTCTTATCCATCAAAAATTAAGGGCGACAACATAATCGCTTCCAATGGAACGCATATCTGCAATGTTTTTGCTAAGCAATTTTCGTCTGCTTATAATAAAAATAATGGTTACCTGGCTACAAATAGTGGTGATATTTCTGTAAATTTGTGTAATATTGCGAACCTTAGCCAATTATCTTTTACGGTGGATCAGGTTTATAATGTTTTAAAAAGACTGGATTCTAATAAGGGAGCTGGAGCTGACGGGATTCCATCTATTTTTGTCCATACTTGCGCTAGAACATTGGCTTTACCACTTGCAATAATTGTCAATACATCTCTATCAACTAGCACTTATCCTACCTTGTGGAAAAAGGCCATTGTATTGCCTTTGTTTAAAACTGGTGATAGGGAGGAAGCTAAGAATTATAGACCCATATCAATTATATCTGTTTTTGCGAAGGTGTTTGAGGTACTCTTATATCCTGTTGTTACTTGGCACTTTCAACAATTCGTTGCACCTGAACAACATGGGTTTATGAAAGCCCGATCTACAGCAACTAATCTTGTGTCCTTTGTTGAAGATATTACTGAAGTTCTTGATAATGGCATGTGCGTTGATACAATTTACACAGATTTCAGTAAGGCCTTCGACAAAGTCGATCATGGTATTTTAATTCATAAACTTGAAATTATAGGTATATCAGGCCCACTACTGGACTGGTTTAGGTCTTATCTTGTAAACCGATCTTCAACTGTTGTCGTTGATGGTTATGCTTCGGAACCATTTTTTGCGCAATCTGGCGTACCACAAGGCTCTCATCTTGGCCCTTTGCTGTTTAACATATTCATCAACGATATCAGTAGTTGCTTTAATTACTCCAAATGCTACTTGTTCGCTGACGATCTAAAGATCTTTAGACCTATTTCTACTGATACCGATAGAGAACTCCTACAGGAGGACTTAAATAATTTGTCGTTATGGTGTCGGAATAATGGCATGACTTTGAATGCTGAGAAGTGTCATGTAATCAAATTTTCTAGGAAAAAGACTTCTTTTGCGAGAACATATTTATTTGATGGTACAGCTCTGTCCGAAGTGCCTTACATACGTGATTTAGGAGTTATACTCGATAATAAACTTCGATATAATATCCATGTTGACAATATTGCAAATAAAGGTTTCAAGACTCTTGGTTTCTTCTTACGTAACTGCAAGCAATTTAGAAATTCACGCACTAAAATAATTATTTACTCAGCCTTGGTGCGTAGCGTTTTAGAATATTGCAGTGTTGTATGGAATCCTCACTTCAATATTTATTCACAGAGAATAGAAAGGATTCAGAAACGATTTCTTTGGCATTTGTGCTTTGATCTTAACCTAGTCAAAACCCTTAGGACATACGAAGATAGGCTTAAATTCTTTAAACTACATTCACTTTCGGATCGAAGACAGCTCTGCGATCTCACTTTCTTATATAAGTTGGTGAATGGTGTCATTGACAGTCCCTATTTATTAAAACATTTAAATATTCATGCACCCGTGAGGACATTAAGACCGTCGTCTTATACTCCATTTGTAGAAAAATCTACACGTTCACGTCAAGGACGCTACTCTCCAATTAATAGATTAATGTTAAGTTACAATGCTATCTATAAATTAACAAAAAATAATTGTACTACTTCATCCACTATTGATAAAAAGCATTTAGATAGAAAGATGGATATTGACATCTTTTGTGATAATCTTGTAAAATTCAAATGTAATTTATTAAATTTTTATTCATTATATAATTTTAATTTAAAGTAATATAATACCGATAACCTTATGTAATTCAAATGTTATTTATTAAATTTTTATTCATTATATATTTTTAATCTAAAGTAATATAATACCGATAACCTTGTGTAATTCAAATGTTATTTATTAAATTTTTATTCATTATATAATTTTAATTTAAAGTAATCTATTACCGATATCTTTGTGTAACTCAAATGTAATTTATTAAATTTTTATTCATTATATACCTAATACTAATTTAAAAGAATCGATGGTTGTGCTGTATTCAGTAATTTGTTATTGCTTAGTATCGGAGAACCTTACTACTCATTGAACATGAGATTTGATTTGTTTTATATTTCATTTTATTGGATATTGTAATTCCTTACTTTAATATTTAGTAATGATATTAAAGTACAAAATTAAAAATATTTTAAATTTAACTTTTTACAGTAAACTATTATTTGTTTTTATTTTGATGATTATGTTGATGATTATTAGTATTTAATAATTTTTTTTTTCTAATTTTCCTTTTAAATTGTAATTTTATCTGCATGTTACGTGTCTATTTTTCTTTGCAATGTGTGTAACACCTATAATTAAGACAACATTTTGATTTTAAGGTTGCTTGTTCAATATTGTATTTTTCGCTTTTATTAATGTATGTCTTGTTGGTGTTAATAAATAAATAAATAAATAAATTGTTATTATTATTATTATGTCTGCATGCTTTATCCCGCACATGGCAGGGTAGGCAGAGGGAAATGCAGTAACCATACGAACCTAGTGTTAAGACACTCCGTTGCTTAGTCTCTGCTTTCTGCAAGCGTAAAACTAAAACAAAACAATAAAGGAAGCATCTGTCCTTGAAATAGGAATAATTTAATATAAATATGGTATTAATATTCATAATGGTGTCGAAAATGACATGTCTAAGATAACATAACAGTGCAGTTATTAAATAAAAAACAATAAAACCAACTGTTATTACAGTAAGCTGGTGTCGTTGCTGTGAATGAAAAAAACATGTATGTCCTTTGAACCTGAGTACGTTTACAGTGATATAGTGGCATAGGAAGTGACAAATGTAGCTGTTTTAGGGGTTAATGGTTCAAATCTTTGTTAGGGCAAAGTTTTTATTTTGTGTGTATATATGTATGCATATCAAAAATGCTAACATATTAACAGTCTACCAAGTAGAATATATATATATATATATATATATATATATATATATATATATATATATATATATATATATATATATATATATATATATATATATATATATATATATATATATATATATTATATATATATATATATATATATATATATATATATATATATATATATATATATATATATATATATATATATATATATATATATATATATATATATATATATATATATATATATATATATATATATATATATATATATATATATATATATATATATATATATATATATATATATATATATATGTATATATGCACTGGATATGTGTACAAAAGTACTGTTAATACGACATTTTGTCATCATTTTTTAGTCTATTACGAAAGATTAGCAAGCTTGTGGCAGGGTTAGTTCTAACGATCATACACATATATATGTTACTAACAGTTTTTACTAACATATACATATGTTGGCTATAATAATATATAACGTGCTTACGTTACATAGCTCACTTTGCAAAAAGAAACAAAAAACAATATCGAAAGACAGGTTACAAATAACAACAATAGAGCCAGTATATTGAATAATAAGCCAACAATATGTATTATGTATAAATCAATTTAAAATATATCTTCCAGGCGACCTACTTCCGCGGCCTTCACACAAAAAGGTGTCTGTCACTGGTACTGGTAGAGGTACAGTGCGCAAAAACGTCTACGTTTGTAAGTATGTATGTACTGTTGTCAGAAAAATGTGTTTTGATATAAATTATACAAAATAAGATCTTATTTCTTATACGTTTTTTATATGTAATCTTATTTCTTGTATGTGGGTATGGGGTTTGATTTAAACTAAAAGAAATGTCTGTAAATTAAAATGTCTTCGTTTGTACACGATCTTAAATAAAGAGTAATAAATAGTATGTAATAATTGTTATATGAACATATTGTATAAAAGCGAATGTGGAATTGAAATGCCTTATGGAACTACCGGTGTTGGTGTAACTTGGCTCTTCTACTTGAAAAAGTTTTACACAAAAATGGAGAGCCATTTTCTATTTTCTACTGCAAAGTAATCAAAGTCAACTAGTTTTATTCAAAATGTTATAAATATTAAGATTCATTTTATGAACGTCAAAAAATTACTACCATTTCACTAAAGTTAATGCTTCAGACCCGAGAAGAACCAGCGCATGAAACTCAGCGGGATAATTTCATTTTTAATTTTTGTATAAAATTTAATCTATTTCAATTTGACTTGCTTTTAACGAAATAAATAATTGATAGGGGGATTTAATTATCGATAAATTCATAAGTTCATATGTTTGCCATAGCATTATTTTCTCTTTACCTACCCGGTAACATACAGAATACAGCTTGGAGGTATAAAAAAATATTTTTTTTATAAACAGTATATCGTGGAACAATGCGCCGACGCCGACAGTTTGTGGGTTCGATTCCCACTTGGGAAAGGTGGATTTTTCATTTCCATTTTCTTCACTCTGACAACTAGGTAATAGCGCGGCGTTGAGTTTCGCCACTTACACTTTACACGCAATACCTCGTAAAGGTGAAAAACGGGGAGCGGAATATTTTAACACTAGGTTCCTACGGTTCCTTCCCTCTGTCTACCCTGCTATCAGCGGGATTAAGCGTGAATTAAAAAAATACATATTTATTTTTCTTTTAATAAACTATTTTGACAAAAAAATCATCTTTTTCTCCGACCCTACTACTAATAATTTGCGCCAAGCGAAGCGTCACTTTTAATCTCAATATTCAGATGAGCACAATATGAAACTACAGCATGCCATCTCTTTTCATCGCATACAAGTTTATATATCTGTCCCTTTTTAAATTAGTATAGCTAATAATAAAATTCCTGCCGTTTGTGTGTACAGTCAAGTTTATGACTTAAGCTTAAAAGGATTTATGCCTCTAGTTAAATGTTTGTGACGATTTCTTATCATTGTTTGTATGTAAAAATAATTTTAAAGAACTTACAAGAAGATTTATAAAAGAATTTTATTCAAAATCAAATCAAATTTAACTTATATTCAATGTTACATTGAGATATGTCACTATATTAAAACATGGCAAACGAGCAGAAGGGCCACCTGATGATAAGTGGACACCCTCGCCCATAGACATCAACAACCTGAGAGGACGTGGATGTGTTTCCAACTAAATATCCAGACCAACCTCCCTTTATGGTCTTCCGGAACTCTCACTCACCTGACGAAACACATTAGCATCAATATGCTGCTGTTTCACGACGATATTCTGTGCGAGCGTGGTAACTACCCGGTTTGAGCCTGACCCTTTTGAGCTACTGGTGTTGGTGTAGCTTGGCTCTACTACTTGAAATTTTTTTAATGATTTTTCATCTAAGTACTTTAAAGTTCTTTTTACATAAAAATGGAGAGCCATTTTCTATCTTCTACTGCAAAGTCAAGGATTTTCTGATTGACACATGACAAATTTAACTAGATTTATTCAAAATAAGAGTATAAGATTCATTTTATAAACGTCAATAACATTACCAACGTTTCGCTAAAGTTAATGCCTCAGACCTGAACTGAATCGACGCAAGAAACTCAGCGAGACTTTTGTTTTAACGTGGTCATAGAATTCAATAGTAATTCGTTTTCGACAATGACACTTTTGAAATAGACTGCAGCGAGCATGGCATTCCCAAGGTGTTGTTAAAAAATCATTAATTAGATTATAAACTTTAACACACAAGCGTCTTTTCACAGTTCTTTAAAATTGTAATATACAGCAATGTTGGACGTTTTCTGGGATCCTATTGTAAAAGAGTACACACTGCCCCATGAAAGAATTGCGGACTCGTTGCAATCTAGTTATAGGCGCTGTAAGTTTAAGCCAGCTAGTATAAATATTATGTGAATCACCGATTTTAGCAAAATCACTAATATCCTTTTTAACATACTTTAAATATTTTGAGATGCATCGGTCAATCTGTCTGTCAAAAACTATTAGTAAGTCATTGCTAGAATGTACCTCGTAGGCGGCATTCGTTGAGGTGGTTTCGAAGCCAGAGCCTACACTTGAGTCGCAACTCCCAAAATGCCGGATCCAGAACCACGGTGAATCCATGGAATGCTGAGTAGTTTATTCCCTCCTCTTTTATTTATATATATACATAAATAATTAGCGATTTAGTTTCATAGCCTTAAGCGCTTTGGCTCTCCAGAGCATTGTACTTTCCTAGATTTACTAAATGATAGTTCTATATATAATGTAATATTAATTTATTATATATGCTCTTTCTATATATATATATATATATATATATATATATATATATATATATATATATATATATATATATATATATATATATATATATATATATATATATATATATATATATTTATATATATATATATATATATATATATATATATATATATATATATATATATATATATATATATATATATATATATATATATATATATATATATATATATATATATATATATATATATATATATATATATATATATATATATATATATATATATATATATATATATATATATATATATATATATATATCTCATTTGCCAACTGATTTTTACAGTTCAACAATTTTAGAAATTACATGACAAATCGCTTTTCTATATATGTATGTATTTCTAAACTAACCAAAGTCCAAACTCTATGGCGAATTAATTAATGCTGCTTACATGTATGTACATGTATAATAAACGTTTTGGGAAACATGAATAAATAATGTTTATTATATGAATAGTGTACTAATTGTGCTGTATTTAGTAATTATTTTAGAAGCGGTGGTTGTAGGTTCAATTCTCGATCGAATTTAAATTAAATCTTTATTATTTTACTCTTTTTGGTAACAAGATAAACGCTGATAAACGTTGAGTTCCACAATAATGTAGAAAAAAAAAGGTACCGCAATTGCTCAACTGTATACAGCCGAAGAAAAAATAATTTACCATATAAATATATAATCTGTACTATATTTAGACTACACTTTACACAGATGATATGACAATTTAAAAAAATATAAACATATATAAATTTTTAGGGTATTGCATCTATACGGAAATGTAGCAATATCCCAAACACTAGCAATTTGTCAGTATTCGTATCTGTGGACCGCTAGTGACGGGTATTTGCTGATGTTATAGACAGCCATTAATCGAATGAAACTGCACTATGCAACGCAACGTGATAAATCGATTCTCTGTTTTAGGCCAAAGATTGAAAAATGTATTGTGTGTCTTCAAAATCGATATTTCTATATTTTTCTGGTAATATTTGTTTACAATGTATGTACGTATGTTAGGTGTCAATACTCTCTTTATTATTTTTCAGAAGAAAAAAAAATTATAATATTTAGCGTTTAGTGGAATACAATGCCGCTTACAAGAAGAGGTTAGTTGGACATATTTTTTTCTCTGGAAATATTTTTTGTTTCTTTATTTATATATGAAATAATCGTACGTATAAATGAGAAAATTATTGGCTTTGAAGCATATATATATATATATATATATATATATATATATATATATATATATATATATATATATATATATATATATATATATATATATATATATATATATATATATATATATATATATATATATATATATATATATATATATATATATATATATATATATATATATATATATATATATATATATATATATATATATATATATTATAGCTTCACGCTTTTATCCTGCACATGGCAGGGTAGGCAAAGAGAACCGCAGGAACCACAGAAATTTACTATTGAAACACCCCGTTCCACAACTCAACGCCGCGCTTTGCCTAGTTGCCAGAGCAAAGAGAATGGAAATAGAAAAATCTATCTTCCCTGAGTTGGAATAGAACCTACAAGCCGTCGCGTTTAAAGGCAGAGACTAAACCTCTGCATCACAACGGTCCTCTAATGTACTTATGTATATAAATATATACATACATACAAAAGCACATATACATTTTTCCCGAAAACCAAGCAATGTTGAATATAAACGGTTCTAAAAGAGGATTTCAGTGGAAATATTTCCGTAAAGTACATTAATAGGCTATTAATTAAATTAAAACAAATCATCACACGATTTGTGCAATCTGTTTAATTTGAATTTAATTGTTGATAATGTATTTAAAATACAGATAGAGTATTATATATATATATATATATATATATATATATATATATATATATATATATATATATATATATATATATATATATATATATATATATATATATATATATATATATATATATATATATATATATATATATATATATATATATATATATATAACAATTACTATAACTATTAAGCATATTATCACCATTTCCACCTGTTATTTTGCACATGGCTAGCTAGCTTAGTTAAAGAAAATATAGTGTTAAGATACTCAGTTTACGTATATTTCTTTTCAAAACATTTCGTGTTGAGTGCCGGAACTCAACGCGCGCTTAATATTGTTACCAGAGCAAGTAAAATGATAATTATTCTCCATAGAGAACGGAACCTAAAAATGTCGCTAAGAAACTTACGTTGTGCCACCGCGCCACGACGGTCTTAACTTGTGTAACTTTACTATCTTAATAGGTTTAAAAATATGAAGAAACAAGTTAAAAATCTATTAATATTTACAATTAATTAATTAATAAAAGTTCCTATACTTTTTAATCACTTAATGAATTGATATCTAGGGAAATGCTCAAACCGGTACATAACCTGTTCACTTAGAGAGGTATAGGAAATGTTAACAATGGGGGTTTTAACACTTGAATAAAGAAATATGTGACCCATATAAGTAGACATGATGTGACATAATTATATATACATATATGTATATATATGTTTGTATGTATATATGTATATGTATGTATGTGTGCACATACATACAAATTCATATATAAACGTATATACATTTATACGTCGTGGCGCAGAGGCGTAGAGGGGACGATGAATTTTGAATTTTTAACTATTTCCATTTTCTTCGCTCTTAAGACTAGGCAAAGCGGGGCGTTGAGTTCCGCCACTCAACACGCAATGCCCCGAAAAAACCGGAAAGCGAGGACGGAGAAAGCACGAAATAAACAACGTAGTGTCTTAACACTAGGTTCGTACGATTCCTGCAGTTTCCACTGGTTACTCTGCTCGGTGCAGGATAAAGCGTGAAGACATAAATAAATTTATTTACGCATGTATATTTATATATATGTATATATGTGTGTATGTATGTATGTATTTGTATAAAACACTTTGTAACAGTAATTATTACTTAGTTAGACGGTACCCGTCTCAATAGAACAAGGCACACAATGGCCACTCGTTGTATTCGATATGACTCGTAGTGATGGGAGGGTATCGATATTAAATTAATTTCGTTTCACTTGATTCTGCTATTTTGGAGTGTTTGTAGAGATCTGGTAAGACATGACTTATTATTACTTAAAAAACGGTTGAATGTAATTTTTAGAAAAAAATATATTAAAAAACATATTATACATAAAGATAAAATAAATATAATATAACAAAATTAAAAAAAATATATATGAATACTTTAGCATATCTAAAAACTTGATACTTAAGTATGGTTATGCATAAGAAAATTTATTTCACGCTTTATCCCGCACATAGCAGTATAGGCAGAGGGAACCGCAGGAACCGTGGAAACTTATTAATAAGACACTACATAACCTGCTTTTTGCCTTCTTTCGAGGCATTGCGTGTTGAGTGACACAACTCAATGCCGCGCTTGCCTAGAAACTGGAGCAGAGAAATTGGAAATGAAATCCATCTTCCCCTCATGGGAATTGAACCCACAAACGACACATTTACCCGCAGCTGCTGCGTCTCTGGGCCACGATGGTCTTCAAAAAATAGAAAAAAATGTATAAGATTAAGAATACTCGTATGTCTTCGTAGAATATTTAGTTCATTTAATATCTGTAATTCTCTGTCTACCATACTACAATGGGTCAGTGTTCCAAAACCACTTGTATGAAGGACTATTTTATTTTCTATAATAACAATATACGGCGTTAAGCTCTGTCATTTATCTTGTAACTTCTAGAATTTAAACAATAAATTGAGTGAACTGTAAATTGATTTTGTACCCTGCGTGCTGTATGAATACAAAAAAAAACATTTCTCAGAGCTTTCGTATCTTTGCCTTCTTCAGTCAGGCACCTTTGGATTGCTTAATTTCCTCTTGGTAATCCATATACAATATATTGCATATCGTATAAATAAAGTGAACACATATAGAAATATAAATATAATAACTATAGGAACGTCGTGGCGCAGAGGCACAGTGTTTGACTTAAAACGCGTTTGTTTGTGGGTTCGATTCCCATTCGGAGAACATGATAATATTTATTTCCATTTTCTTATGAGGCAAAGCGCAGTGTTAAACGCAAGCACTATATATATATATATATATATATATATATATATATATATATAGATATATATATATATATATATATATATATATATATATATATATATATATATATATATATATATATATATATATATATATATATATATATATATATATATATATATATATATATATATATATGTATATATATATATATATATATATATATATATATATATATATATATATATATATATATATATATATATATATATATATATATATATATATATATATATATATATATATATATATATATATATATATATATATATATATATATATATATATATATATATATATATATATATATATATATATATATATATATATATATATACACGTATAAAGCTAAGATTTACTTTTCGCCGGACAGTAAATAGGAGCTTAAAAATATTAAACGTTATTCTAAAAGCTCAAAAGCTATTTAACATTAACCAAACGCCATTAAGCGTCGACCAAACAACGGATGATAATCAAACAAAACAATATTTGATAAGTAAATAGAGGTTCGAACCAACGCTAAAGGGTCCGCTAATCCTCTGAAAGATAAATTATACTTGTATGTAAAAAAAAAATTGTATTTTGTGATTGTACTTAAAAAGTACTCGTGAATTTGTTGAATTTTTGTTACATTGTCGTATACATCTTATAGGAAACAACCTTGTATGTGTTCTAAGTAGAGATATATAAGATTACGATTTTAGATTTTGATAGAGCTTCTTGAATGAATGAAATAATGTTACAACAGTATGAGGACCGTTGTGGCGCAGAGGCGCAACGTCTGCCTGTAACGTGACGGTTTCTTTGTTCGATCCCCAGTCGGGGAAGATGGATTTTACTATTTCCATTTTCTTCGCTCTGGCAAACTAGGCAAAGCGCGGCGTTGAGTTCCGCCACTCAATACGCAATGCCTCGAAAAAGGCGGAAAGCGGGGACGGAGTAATCAGGGACTAAGCAACGAAGTGTCTTAACATTAGGTTCCCACGGTTCCTGCAGTTCCCTCTGCCTACCCTGCCATGTGTAGGATAAAGCGTGAAGCTAAAAAAAAAGTATAAAATAAAATAAAATTCGATATAATTTCATAAATCTAATAAAATTTGAGCATAAATCCCAAAATTAAAAAAAATATATATGAATACTTTCGCATATCTAAAAACTTGAATAGTTTTACGTTCTCAAACGATTGTCATAATTATTTGGAACGAAAATGTTTAAAAGCTCGAAAGACACAAGCCACTACTTATTGCTTTTACATGCATTTTTTTTTTATTATAAGTTGGCAAACGAGCAGAAAGGCCACCTGATGTTAAGGACACCCTCGCCCATAGACATCCACAACCTGGGAGGATGTGGGTGCGTTGCCAACCAAATATCCAGACCAATTTCCCTTTATGGTCTTCCGGAACTCTTACTCACCTGACGAAACACAGCAGCTTTAATATGCTGCTGTTCCACGACGGTGTTCTGTGAGAGCGTGGTAACTACCCGGTAGGAGCCTGGCTTTAAGGTTATTGGTGTTACATTTATATGACTTCGCTTGTAATTTTTGTAATTTAGTAGCATAATTTTAGCTTTGATATATAACAATATGTTTAATTTCAACCTATATTTAGCATTCTATCGACATTTTCCAAATTCCATCCCTAATATGCAAGGCTGGGCCACGATAAAGAAGCATAAAAGAAAGTCTTACAACAATAAACAGCGGTTGACGAGTTAGCTTGGGTGAGTACCGTCGGGTGTAGAAGTTGTTCAAACGATTAATATTTTAATATCATTTTTACTTTTGTTTAATAACAGTTGAAATATTTTGCTTGTACAAGTAGTTGGTTACTTAGCGGAGGTACAAGCGGAGAGTCTAAACACTAGGTTTCACGGTTCCTGCAGTTCCCTCTGCCTACCCTGCCATGTGCGGGATAAAGCGTGAAGCTATTAAAAAAAATAAATGAAAAGAAAACGTAAGGAAGTAAACAGTTAACTTTTTTATATATATTAAAAATTATATGCTTAAATTAGCAATAATACTATGTTGAAAGAAATATATAACAAGTTACATATATCATGTAAAATTTCTTTTACATAAAATACTTTTCATTTTATTTTATTTATATCTTCACGCTTGATCTTGTGCATAGCAATAAGCTGAGAAAATTTAGTGTGAAGACACTCCGTCTTCACTTTCCGCCTCAATTCGAGATATTGTAGGAGCGGAAATCAATGCTATATTTAATCCTCTTATTAAAATGTGTTTTTTTTTTTCTTTTTTTTTAGCTTCTTGCAGGGTAGGCAGAGGGAACTGCAGGAACTATAGGAACCTATTGTTAAGACGCTCCATTGCTTAGTTCCTGCTTTCTCCGTCCCCACTTTCTGCCTTTTTCGAGGCATTGCGCGTTGAGTGGCGGAACTCAACGCCGCGCTTTGCCTAGTTTCCAGAGCGAAGAAAAGGGAAATAGAAAAATCCATCTTTTCCTGGTGGGAATCGAAGCCACAAACCGTCGTGTTTACAGGCAGACAGGCAAAGGCAGGCAGGTCTGCGTCACGACGACCCTCAACGGTCCTGATTTTTTTTTTAATTTCTTTTAATCTTAGACTATAATATTTATAGATACTACAATAAGTAAAGATATTTTTCCACTAATATTTTACATATTTTAATTTATATATTCTATCATTTGTACCTATAATTTTTAAATAAAAGGGTTAAAATTAATCCAAGCATTTAAAAAATACTTACAAAATTTTAACTTAAACACTCAATTTTTTTTAAATTTTAAATTAAACAGATTAAAAACGTTCCCTGCAAACGCTACATTCAGCAAGAACGTATTTGCAACAAATTGTATTTTATCTGTGATTCCTCACAAAGCCTCCTTTGACAGTAATGATACTTACACAGAGTATGCGTCCTTGTACCCGCTAAGTTCTAAGTTAAAGGAAATTTATTTCAGCCTCTGCATATGTTTTATGTTGTTTTCTTATAAGAAATTAGGCATTACATATTTCTTTATTCTAAAGTAAGATATGACTGATGACTACGACTGATGACGACTATGACTGATGATATGATATGAGGTAGTTTTAATCATAATTTTTTATACCTTAATCTTATTTTGTTATTTTCAGGGAAAAAGAGGCAGAGGGCAGAGTATAGGCAGAGGGAAATGCAGGAATAACTACAGGAAGACTTTCTTTATTTTATTATAACAGGTTTTATTTTAGCTTCACGCTTTTTATCCCGCACATGGCAGGGTAGGCAGAGGGAACTGCAGGAACCGTGGGAACCTAGTGTTAAGACACTCCGTTACTTTGTCCCTGCTTTCTCCGTCCCCGCTTTCCGCCTTTTTCAAGGCATTGCGTGATGAGTGGCGGAACTCAACGCCGCGCTTTGCCTAGTTTGCCAGAGCGAAGAAAATGGAAATAGAAAAATCCATCTTCCCCGACTGGGGATGGAACCCAGAAACCGTCACGTTACAGGCAGACGTTGCGCCTCTGCGCTACGACCTCCTACGCCTACGCCTCTGTCTCTAAAGGTTATATTTTTTAAAGTTTTGAAAAGTTTTGCTTTTCCTAGTTGATGGCTTCAACCTTTCGAGACATTTAGTATTGAGTCGCGGGGAACAGATTGTCTTGACAATAGACTCCCAGGGTTTCTGGTCTTGGCTCCACCAACAGTCTATGAGGGGGATGAAGCATGAAGCTATAAAAAAATTATACATTCGACACGTCATTGATCAAAATATTTAGGGTAAAAAATGCCGATCTATTTTGCCAAGGACAAGTTTTAATATAATTATTTATATCTTGTACCTTATTATTGTATTTAAGTAATGCAGTTTCGATTTACCTAAAAATTTTCGGAACTGACGATTGCTATATTAGTGTCTCTTGTTCAAGTTCGTTTGTGGGTTCGATTCCCACTCGAGGATGGTGGATTTTTTCATTTCCATTTTCTCCGCTCTGGCATTTAGAGAAAGTGAGTAAGTTTTGAATTTCGCCACTCAACAGTCATCGCCTCGAAAAGATGGAAGGTGGGGAACGGAGTGCCTTAACACTAAGTTCCTACGGTGCGGTTCCCTCTGTATGCCCTGCTATGTAAAAGAAGGTTCACGTTATATCCTGCATACAACAAGGTAAAACTAGTGTTATGACACTCTTTCCTTCGTTTTCTACCTGATTTTGGGCGCTCTGGATTAATGTATGGACGTGTAATGGACATAATGGATTTTTACGTCTTTAACGTCTTATCACCAGATCGACGAAAGTTTTAAAAAAAAATTCATTAGAATTGATCCTACTACCACTTACAGCTTCCGAACATTTTCATGGTGTTTTTTGTTACCAAATTTCCACCGTTTATCTACGCGTAAGATAAGAAGAAGTTGTCGATCGATTTTGTTGAAGGCAATTCAAGGCCAATCCAGATTAATGGGGTAAGCTTCAATCGCCCGATAGAATGACAGTATACCGTATCTCCGTATCTCTAGAGGATTGACAGAATCGACAGCTAACATTTATATGTTCATAATAAATTTATGTTTTTATTATATATATCTCTATAATAAAAACATAAATTGTATTATATGTTGTCTCTGTATTTCACACATAGCGGAGAAGCGGAGAGAACTTACAGTGAAGACACTCTGTTCTTTGCTTTCTGTCTTTCGAGGCATTGCATATTGTCTCTTGGAAGTCAACGCCGCGCTATGTTAACTTTACGTTTTGTACCACAATTAGTGATACTCTTTGTAGACTGGTAGAAATAAATGATTAAAATTGTCATTATCAGAACCGGTAAATGAGAGTTGCTAATAACTTTATTAATTTTTTAAAGTGTTCTACATTAATAATAGAAAGGTTACTTAAAAAAACATATAAATCAAATCAAATCAAATCAAAATCAAAAAAAAAAAATTGATTTGATTTGATTTGATATAAACATTTAAACGCAGCGGGATTTGAACTTGCGCCTCTTGCAAACCGTGCAAATGGTCTGACCGCTAAGCCATGTCAAGATTTCTTTCTTTTAATCACTGTGATACAATAACCTAATATAAAAAATCATATTAAAAGCGAAATTTCTATTATTAAACAAAATGCGAGGTTAGGTTACGCTACATGTGATTAAAAGCCTTAAAAGATAATAAACAGAGTGGTTTATCTCCGCAAAATGACTTAAATATCGCTTGTATCACGTATACACATATACACAATGTATGTAGAAAAGTAATTTGGTCTTGAAGGTTTTATATTATATATTATTATAACAAGTTCTATACAATGTTCTCATTTTCAAGGAAACCTTTGCATAAGGTAGAAAATGGTTACAAAAATCTGTGATATTATTTATAAGTTATCAGTTGTATTTCATTTCATTTTACTTATGGCACAAATTTATGAACTGCAGGGATCGTGGGAACCTAGTGTTAAGACACTTCGTTGCTTAGTCTCCGTCCTCGCTTTCCGGCTTTTCGAGGCATTGCGTGTTGAGTGGCGAAACTCAACGCCTCGCTTTGCCTAGTTTACCAGAGCGAAGAAAATGGAAATAGAAAAATCCATCTTCCCCGAGTGGGAATCGAACCGTCGCGTTTATATATATATATATATATATATATATATATATATATATATATATATATATATATATATATATATATATATATATATATATATATATATATATATATATATATATATATATATATATATATATATATATATATATATATATATATATATATATATATATATATATATATATATATATATATATATATATATATATATATATATATATATATATATACAGACAAAGTCACAGGCCCAGCTCACATGTACATTAAGTACATACCAAAGGTGTATTAACCGAGGCCTATAACTCTGAGCGTGTATTAACAAGACACACGGCTACAATAAAGGAATAGTTATGTGCAACATTCCGTGGTTAGAATGCTCTAACGAAACACCAGTTTACTTAATTAATGGCGAATACATTGGAGTAAGGCAAAGGTGAAAAAATACCTGGGTTATTTAAACTATGTTTGTTTTAATTTTTAAAGTAAAATTTTAGAATATGTGTTGGAATGTACAATTTTGCGGCGTTGAGTTCCGCCATTTGGCATTTGACGTCTCATATTGGTTGGAGAGCGGAGAGCTGAGTGTCTTGACGCTAAGTTCAATCTGCGCACTTTGCTATAGAAGGAAGACAGCATTTAAACTGTTTATATTAGACGTAGACACTTATGGAGTGCCTCAATTCTCTGCCTACTGATACATGAAAATTCTGTTACTTAAAAATTTAAAAAAAAATATAATTATAATTTATTAATAAACCCTTTTTTAAGTTGATTTTCATAATTAAGTACCACTTCAACAGAATAGATATCTGAAAATATTAGTAACAAAGCAGTGCACAAGAAGTGCCGCCATAATATACACTTCCCTTCACTTTGTCAGCATTATGTTAAAAAAATACTTATTAAATGGGTACGTTATAAAGTAAGTATTAATACCTATTTTATAATATACCTACATAAATACCTGCCTTATAATGTATATACCTACCTGAAATAAATATTATATATTAACTGAAACACCTTTTAAAGATATTTCATACAATTTTAAAAAGCTGTTTTATCCTTAGATATGTCGGTTGCTTTGTAGTTCTATATAGCTTATTATTTTGTTTATAAGCATAAGCATTTATATGTAAAGGTCACCTAACGTTAAGAAGATACTCCTTTCCTCATTTACTTTTCGAGATATTAAGTGGCGGAACTTAACGTCGCAGTGGCAGGGTAGGCAGAGGGAACTGCAGGAACCATGGGAAGCCAGCCTAGCCTAGGCTAGTTGTCAAAGTGAAGAAAATGGAAATAGAAAAATCCATCTTCCCCTCATGGGAATCGAACCCACAAACCGTCGTGTTTACAGGCAGACGCTACGCCTCTGCAGTCTCCACGACAGTCTTTAAGTATTACTTCAATATTTAATAGAAAAATTCACAGAATACTGTCGTGAAACAGAAGCATATTAAAGCTGCTGTGTTTCGTCAGGTGAGTGAGAGTTCCGGAAGACCATAAAGGGAAGTTGGTCTGGATATTTGGTTGGCAACGCATCCACATCCTCTCAGGTTCTAGATGTCTATGGGCGAGGGTGTCCACTTAACATCAGGTGGCCCTTCTGCTCGTTTGCCGTCTTATAATATAAAATAATAAAAAAGTAAAGCTTATGCTAAACATTTTCATTTTATTTTATTTAAATTTGATTAGACAATACACAGCTGCACGTCTTTTAATTCTTTCCTCGCATCCCCAAAGGGGGAAGAAGAAAAACAGTACTAGGGTCCGTCAAACCTGTGGTCCATTTTCACCGATAAACGTCGACACGTACTTGCGTACTTGAGTGAGAATAATAAAACTTATGATTAAATTTCACTAACTAAAGCAAGATATTTATTTTTTTAGCTTCATGCTTTATCCCGTACATGGCAGGGTAGGCAGAGGGAACTGCAGGAACCATACGAACCTAGTGTTAAGACACTCCGTTGCTTAGTCCCTGCTTTTTTTCCGTCCCCGCTTTCCACCTTTTTCGAGGCATTGCGTGTTAAGTGGCGGTACTCAACGCCGCGCTTTGCCTAGGGGCCAGAGCGAAGAAAATGGAAATAGAAAAATCCATCTTCCCCGACTGGGAATCGAACCCAGAAACCGTCGCGTTTACAGGCAGACGCTTACGCCACAGCGCCACGACGGTCCTCAGCGAGATATATGAAGTGTTAAAATGTGATTTGAACCTGTGACTACCGCTGTAGTGGTCGAAACCATCTTTCCATCAAAAGTCAACAAAGTAGTGTATACACAATGTAGTACAGTCGCCGTCAGTAATGTTCTCAGCGCGAAGGTGATGTATATTACCGACGATAACTTAGCGGCACGTTCTTTTACGAATGTGGACTGGCGCATGAGAAGAGTGTTTAATATTTTTAATATATATTCAATTATTTATTTATTTAATTTTTAATTTATTAGTGTATATGTTTTGATTTATAGTTGATATATAATGCGGCTGATTTCTCTCATTTGCTTTTTTACTTTGAAAGAATCTAGTCTTAACAGGTAATTCTATATTTTTTGCTTAAAACTGAGATATGTTAAATGGATTATATATTTTTTTATCTAGTTGTATTGTAATTGATTATATTTAATAATGATATTAAAAATTGAATTTTTTTCTTACAAAAACAGTTATAAGTAATAAGTAATGGAATAAAACGATTTGCCCAATCTTTTTTTACATTCAAGTATCAGTCACTTATAGACTGAGTATATACACAGTTGTCATATTATTTTTTTTTACCTCCATTAATTCAACAAAGATAGGTTGAGAGTTAAACATTATAACTAACATATTAGAAATTTAATTTTTTTTAAGTAATATGTCCATTTTTTAATTTTTTAAAGATCTAACTTTTGAAACTGATGCCTTTTAATAAATGTTTACTTGATTTTCCTCAACTTTAAAACAGTCTTTAAACCCTAATGCAATTTTAGTAACAAATATTTAAAACTTTGAATAATATTTTCACTGTTTAAAATGTTGCCATACAAGAGATTATTTATGTACAACATATAATTATTTTATAAAAAGTTTGATAAAAATTAAGATTTCTTTTAAACGAAATTTTTATAATATATTTCTATACAGCGACATACTAATGACCTATACGGATCTAAGCACATTTAAATTTTATAAAAAACACTTATTTATTTATTTATAATATATTAAAAAACATTTTACAGACGCATCTACTCCAAGTATTGTCTTGTCTCGTATCGAACCACGCGCCGGACACCGATGCTCCAATAAAATGGACGTTAGACACCGACGTACACTCCTCCACAACTTTACTTCTTATTTACTTGTATTTTATATGTCAATACAAATTTAAAGACGGAGGACGGAGTGTTAAACACTACACCTAGTGTAGAAAATAGAAAGTAAATAAACGTAAGAGATAAATAGATGATTTGGGCTTAGATATTATTATTAACTATTGAGGACCGTCGTGGCCCAGAGGCAGGCTGCCTGTAAACACGATGGTTTTTAGGTTCAATTCCTATTCGGAGATAATTAATTGTTTTGATTTGTTTCGTTCTGGTAACTAGGTAAAGCACGGCGTTGAATTCCGCCATTCAAAAAAGGCTAAACGTGGACATAAGAGTTATTATATATTTATTTATTCCTTGACTACAGGAAAAATGGGTTAAGAGCGAGTGGCCCAACGCAACTTTTTTATATTCCATGTTAAAAATCATTATTTTAGTTTTTTAAGTGTAAAAATATTAAACACACATTAAAAATTTATATAGCATTTAATTTAATCATTAATTTAAATAAGTAAAGATATCGTACAGCTTCGTCATATAAAACAACTATCCTCACTCTCTTTCTCGCATATACCACGGTAAAGTATATAAAAGAAGAGAAAATTTGAGGCGGATAATGAAATAGTTCCAACTAACCAAGTGGGAATTGAACCCACGATCGTCGTGCTGTTAGCTGCTGCGTCACGACAGCTTCTTACAACAATTGTAACTTGAAATTTATTCTAACTTTTGTACAACTCGTGTGGACCTCCGTACAACATTATATACAAAACGAATGATGCTATTATTAATCATTGTTATAGCATAAATAAATATATGAGCATATAAATAATGTTTGTGTTTAACCAAAGATATAGTGACTTATTAGATATAGTATGTTTTTTCGTGATATAGTATGTATTTGCGGGGACGGAGAAAGCGGGGACTAAGCAACGGAGTGTCTTAACACTAGGTTCCCACGGTCCCTGCAGTTCTCTCTGCCTACCCTGTCATGTGCGGGATAAAGCTCGGGCTAAAAACTTCCCCGACTGGGGATCGAACCCAGAAACCGTCGCGTTACAGGCAGACGTTGCGCCTCTGCGCCACGACGGTCCTCATATATGTACATAATTTATTATTAAGTTATTAATCAATGTATATTTTTGTCAACCTCTCGCTTTATCATGTGTTAGGGATTTCTTCTATTATTAGGGTAGTCTTAGATGACAAAGACTATAAAAGCTACGAATTTATGTCAATCGAGGTGCCTCAGCGCAGACGGAGTCCAAAAATAAACTCCAAAAGGGCGTCAAGTGTCCTACCCAGTAGGGCACCTCCCACCACTACAAACAGTGTACGCAAGTATGGTCCGAGTCTCGCAGGAGACGCCCTTGCGACACTGTGCTCTTATTTGTTGGTGCCACTCCGTGGTAGCCAAGCCAAGGTCGGAGCTCTTTTAGCTCGGCCTCCCCACGCCAAGGTGACGCTGTAGAGGCCGCAGGACCAACAGCATAATGTCCATCAGAACGAAGACGAAGAAGTCAATCGAGGCAGTTGCGTGCATATAACGGTCCGTATTGGAAGGGAACTACTCTGTGATATTGTTATTAAATGATTTATGTCATTAAATGCAATTACGCAGTATCACTGTTCGAATAAACTTATAAACTGGTTAAAAAAAAATTGACATTGCGTCAAAAGACAAATTGTGGCGTTTAACTCCGCCACTAAATATGTGATATCTTGACTAATAGTCAAGAAGACTTATAAATCATTTTGCCATTATATTTGCTTAGGTATATTTTTTTTAATATTTATTAGTTACACGCAAATTTGAATCTATGACCATCAGAAGCAATCGTTAATCCACATCTCCACTCCAAGTCTGATGTCCTAGTACTACGATGTCATTATTTTCATACTATTTTAGAAACGAAAAGCTAAAATCATGTCAAACCGTTAGAGCTTTTTATAGAGACAGCACTTAAACTTTTTCACAAATCTCGAACAAGCATAAAGAGAAGCATAATAGTGGAACGTTTTAAATATATATATATATATATATATATATGTATATATATATATATATATATATATATATATATATATATATATATATATATATATATATATATATATATATATATATATATATATATATATATATATATATATATATATATATATATATATATATATATATATATATATATATATATATATATATATATATATATATATATATATATATATATATATATATATATATATATATATATATATGTGTATATAGTATGTGTGTATATTTCGTATTTGAATGATTTCAAAATAATTTTATACAAGTTTTTTCCTGTTCCGTTATTTTTTTTTGTGAAGAAAATCTAGTGCTTAGACACTCTTTTCTGTAATATCTGCCTAATTTTTGTATGAGGTAGCAGTACTTATTTTTAAGCTTTTTCTTGTTAGTAGAGGTATTAAATAAAAATTTATTTACCTTAGTGGAAATCGAATACACAGCTGTTAAATTTACAGTGTTGTGACGAAGAGATATTTATAATGACGCTTTCAATTCAATTTTTTTAGGTAATATGTACACTTGTAACAGTATTTATAGGTTCATATATAAATATATGTAAAAGTTTTGGTGTTTTAGTCAGATCTCGTGAGTATATATGTTGTTTATTACTAACCGTCGTAGCGCAGAGGCGCAACGTCTGCCTGTAACGCGACGATTTTTGGGCTCGATTCCCACTCGAGGATGATGGATTTTTCTATTTCCATTTTCTTCGCTCTGGCAACTAAGGCAAAGCGCGGCGTTGAGTTCCGCCACTCAACACGCAATGCCTCGAAAAAGGCTAGGTTCTTATGGTTCCTGCAGTTCCCTCTGTCTACCCTGCCATGTGCGGGGTAAAGTGTGACACTAAAAAAATAAATATATAAAACTCTTCCATTACTTAGCGACTGTCTGACACAAAGACGATTGAAACATATAAGCTCTTACCCATGTACTCCCACATGGGGAGCTTCATGGGGTAAATTTCCCATAATAAAAACGGGAAATAGGGAAACGCGTGCCATAACTTGGTTGTATGTAAAATAAATAAGTTTAACATTATAATACCCAAGATACATATACGACACTTGGTACAGCGTTCAATGTTTGTAGAACGTGCCTCTGCCGCTTTATCTGGTCTAAATAAACCAATAACTACAGCTATATGGTAATATGATTCTGTAAGTAATTTCAAGATGAGATGTTTCTCCTTTACATATATATATATATATATATATATATATATATATATATATATATATATATATATATATATATATATATATATATATATATATATATATATATATATATATATATATATATATATATATATATATATATATATATATATATATATACTAGGCAAAGCGCGGCGTTAAGTTCCGCCACTCAACAAAAAAGCAAGGACTAAGCAACGGAGTGTCTTAACACTATGTTCCTATGGTTTCTGCATTTCCCTCTGCCTCCCGTACCATGTGCGGGATAAAGCATGAAGACATAAAAAAGAGGATTGCTAATTGAACAATTAGTAGCAATCTCTGTCCCGTGAGGTCGTAGTCGATATTTGGACGGCTTAAATCTGCCATCTGTGAGTCCCATACATGTCGGTTGAAACACTGGGGTTGCAACTACGTGGCACAGTAGACAGGAGAAACGTAGTGTCTAAGACATTCTGTTCTCCATTTACTGTTTATCATGACATTGCGTGACGTGCGTGTTGAGCGGCGGA
>JAZFAU010000295.1:107500-150000 GCA_037178615.1 Dione vanillae | reverse complement strand
TCAACTTATTATTGTAGCTAGGTAAATGAAGGTAATTACCATTTCATCCTCATGGGAAGTTCCCACCTATTCCCATGAGGAGAGGGTAAAAAAGAATCGAACCCTTGACTCGTTTGATGCACAACCTCTGAATATTCATTATCAATGTAAGGGTTCATTGCTATATCATATATAGATTCTCCCTTTATCCCCTCCCCCATCTCCCTCACCGGCACATAGCAGGGTAGGCAGAGGGAACCGCAGCGACTCTGGGAATCTAGTGTCAAGACTTCCCCTTTTTTCAAAGCCTTGCGTCTTGAGTGGCGGAACACACCGTTCTTTGCTTAGTTTCTAGAGCGAAGAAATTAAAAATAGAAAAATTCATCTTCCGCAAGTGGGTATCGAACTCACAAACCACTGTGTTTACAGGTAGACGCCACGCTTCTGCATATGTTTATTATTATTTACGTGACTGTTACTCAACGTGAGAGGTTTAATATGTTTAATAAGTTATATATATATATATATATATATATATATATATATATATATATATATATATATATATATATATATATATATATTATATATATATATATATATATATATATATATATATATATATATATATATATATATATATATAATATATATATATATATATATATATATATATATATATATATATATATATATATATATATATATATATATATATATATATATATATATATATATACATATATATATATATAATTTAAGAATTTAATCTTAAGAATTTAATCTCAATATTAAAGAACAGTCGTTACGTATAATATTTAAAGATGAATAAATGAATGAAAACGAATGGAAAACAATTATCTCTATCTCACTAGTCACAAGTCTAGATTTCTTACCTTGTTAGTTTTCACACAAATAATCAATTAAAAATTTACTTTTTATAAATAATAAATGTATAATTTTAAATAAAACAAGTTATACTGGTTGTTCATGCATATGTTGAGAAGAAACAACTTAGCATTCTATGCATTCACCGTGCGGGTGCCCATCGCGTTGTAGGAAGAGGAGCTCCGAGTAGCGCTTGGGACTTGCGACCCAAGTGTAGGTTTAAAGGGCCCCATTAAAATACATTAACGCTCACCTTCACTGTCCGAGCTCCTCCCACTGCCTAACCAAATGTTAAATGATTCTACCAAAGCCGCCTTCGAAGTGCGTTCTAGGAATGAATTTGTGATGGTTCTAGACAGATCTTTTAGTAAATTATAGAGAGATTTAGCTATTATACCTCTGGCTCCTACTGCAACCGCATATAAGCTAGCTCTAAACCTATTCCTGGTCAGTTCGTTTGTAAGATCGAAATACTTATTGAGTTTAAGTTGGTGACTTTTCGAGATATTTGTTTCCCACGGAACTGTAAGTTCTACCAGTACTACGCGTTTTAAGCTTCGAGAATATATATATTCTTTATTGCACATATAAAAATACAATTGAATATAAAAAAAATACATTTTAGTTTACAAAGGTGGGCTTATTTCTGAAAGAAATCTCTTCCAGCCAACCAGTGGAAGTGGGTAAGTGTCTAACAGCGGGAATGTGCAGTGCAATTGTAAAAAAAAAATATCAGATAAAAAAAAAGAATATTGGAATGAATTATGAAATGAATAAGAAAAATTTGTAGGAAATGAGCATATTTTAAAACATACACATACATATATACATACATACATACATACATAAATACATATACACATACATACACACATACATATATATAACAACATATACATAAATACATACATATTATGCTGAATAAAACAGTCTATATATTGCTAAAATAATTGCTAAAATAGTGATGCGAATGATAGGCTAGAAACTGTCTGTGAAATTTAATTGTTTTGACGTTCCAGTAAATATTTTTTTAATCGGGTTTTAAAGGACAAAAGGGATGGGCTTCTTTGGATAGAATTGGGAAGTTTGTTCCAGAGGGATGCAGCGTACACAACAATACACTACCTGCGCTGCCTGTAACGCGACGGTTACTGGGTTCGATCCCCAGTCGGAGAAGATGGATTTTTCTATTGCCATTTTCTTCGCTCTGGCATCTAAGGCAAAGCGCGGCGTTGAGTTCCGCCACTCAACACGCAATGCCTCGAAAACGGCGGAAAGCGAGGACGGAGAAAGCAGGGACTGAGCAACGGAGTGTCTTAACACTAGGTTCCCACGGTCCCTGCAGTTCCCTCTGCCTACTCTGCCCTGTGCGGGATAAAGCGTGAACCTAAAAAAAAAAAAATATATGGCTTAAATGGTTATTAAGCGGAAATGGGTCTTTCGAATTGAAATTATCCGTGTCTTTAAATCAATTTTCGTTAAATATCATATCATTTTGAATTTGGTATCAAAACCCAATGGAAGTGGACGTAGAAGTAAGAAGTGTCGAAGCCACTACCATCATGTACGCTCAGTTCTTGCTAACCAAGAGGCCAATCAAAGACACTTGTCCTACGTAATTAGCACAATAGTACTTCATCGACATAAGTCTTAAGTGCCTCTCCATACACTTGTATCAAAAGCTCTATACATAACACTAGATGGTCAATTACGGTCTAGCTTATGTCTATTGGTAATATGTGTAATTAATGAATCTTATATTCAGTTATATGTAACGAAGTTGTATAAACATATATATGTTAATGCATAATATAATATATATGTACATATATATAAGGACTGTCGTGGCGCAGAGGCGCAACGTCTGCCTGTAAGGCGTCAGTTTGTGGGTTCGATTCTCGTGAGGAGAAGATGGATTTTACATTTCCATTTTCTTCACTCTGGCAACTAGGTAAAGCGCGGCGTTGAGTTTCGTAACTCAACACACAATGTTTCAAAAAGGCAGAAAACAGGGAAAAGAGTGTCTTAACACTAGGTTTCCACGGGTCCCTCTAACTACCCTGCTTTGATCGGGATAAAGTGTGAAATTATAATAAAAACAGAACTATTATTGTTATTGTCTAGGATAGGCTATATCCTGGATCAAGGGAGGAGGATTAAGACGCTCTGTTCAATTTTACATCGTTTAATTATAATATTGCGTGTTGTATGGTGAAAAATAACACTGCACTTTACGAGTAATTACTTATCAGAGCGAAGAAATGGTAAAACTTCGTTCTAGCCGAATGGAAATCAATTTTTTCTATCTTCTGCTATTTAAACTGAAAAGTTGGAAAGAAAGTAGCTGGAAGCTATGGAATTATGTAGCGTAGGACCGATCGTTGTAGAGATCTTTAAGGGATGCCTGTGTCCATCTGTGGCGGTGATAAATGAAACATCACAAAAAGTTAACAAGAGGCAAGACTTACATATCGATACTGATTGTTAGAAGACAATAATAAATTAGCATACAAATTTATAATATAATATATTATAAAAAGAAATATAATAAAATAGTAACTATTCATTTTACTTAGTTTTTTTTATATTTGTCATTTTTCTCGCTTTGTTTATAAGACGAAGCGCGGCGTTAAGTTCCGCTACTTTAAGGCGTGATCATTTTTATTCAAATTAAAAATATTCTTTTCTAAATTCGTTATACAAGGCTAGTGGAAGTACATAGGGGAACGTGGGGCTAAGTAGATCAAATGGGGAAAGTTAAAAGCGAAAGAAAGTATTTGGGTATTTCCGACGACCATCGACAAAGTTTGCCTGACAGTTTGATTGTGATTTAGTAACAAGATATAATCAGATTTTAGGTTCTTATAAAAAAATAGATGCATAATTCATTCAATCATTGATTTATTAAATCATTTAATAGAAACTTAATTTCTCGTATTTTTATGATTTTTAAACTGTTAATCCACACTTAGAATAGAAAAATATTTAAAAAAAACATATAACAATTTGAACGTAACGAGATTTGAACGCACGACTTCTTGCTAACGGTGCAAGCACTCTAACCACTAAGCCATGCGTTCTTCATCATATTGCGTCAACATTTTTCGTTTTAGTGAAATCCATTGGGTGTAATATCAGTAAATATTTTTAACCTTTTTACTTTACTTAGTCTAAACGTATTGAATTTATATAATAAGAGTAAATAAAAAAATATTTCTAAATAAAAAAAATCAAAGTTCCAATTGACCCCAGTCTCCTCTATCGTAGTCTATATATTATTGCCATACACCTACATAAGTGTAATGTAGGCATCTCTGTATACAGTCAATTTGAACCGCAATGATTACTTGCTAATGGTGTCACAGTGTTGTCGGGTAATTGAAGTGATATAGATATATATGTATATGTATATATGTAGATAAATGTTTGATTTCAATGATAATGGTAGTAGATTCGTCTCTCTTGATATTTTAAGTTTAATTATAAGAAAAAAATATTAAGGTATTTCTAACTAACAACACATACATATATACTCCTATAATAGCTCTATCCCTAGCGGGGTAGTCAGAGAGAACGGAGCGCCAAACGCTGCGGTCCCTGTATATCTCTTTCACCTCATCCACTGTCATCCTCTTCATATATGCTCTTAGGGAAGTCCACATGCTTTTACGTGACCTTATTACGTGATCCAGTATCTTTCATACCGTGTTTTTGAAAGTCAACTAAATTGTAAAACGTTTAATTTAATTATTAATATTTATTTATTAGATCAGTAGCGAAATCTATATAACAGTTTAGATAACATTTTAAGAAATAATATATTTGTATGTGTATTTCGGAAATATTGTGAGTTCAAATAAATGAGTTCAAAGCTCATAGAAGGAATAGTGCGTGTTGTAGGTTAAGTGGGGTTCGGAATATGTGCTTATATAATGTGTTTATTATTTGTATGGACATTTCATTAATTTCTTTTAAATAAATAATTTAAAATAAGTTAATAAAAATATTTTTTAAATAAAAAAATATCCTGTCTGGAAAACCGCCTTGCATTATTTACTGAAAAATATCAACCACCCGAGCAAGCAGGCTTTAGAACAGGTTACTCTACCATAGATCACATCCACACGTTAAAACTTATTATAGAGAAATATGAAGAAAAAAGAAAGCCACTATATCTGGCATTTATAGACTTTGCTAAACCCTTCGACTCTATTTCCCATAAGAGCATATGGACAGCACTATATGAATGCGACGTTCCATTCGAAACCATCCTACTTATAAAAGACATATATAACAAAAGTGTGGAGAAATTAGGCCCTGAAATAAAAATATGTAGAGGCGTCAGACAGGGCGACTCCCTCTTGCCGAGAATTTTTAACGCGGTCCTTCAATGTATTATGAAAAAACTAAAATGGGAACGAAAAGGCATATACATAAAGGATGAATATTTAAGCAACCTTCGATTTGCAGATAATATCATAATTTTCTCAGAATCAGCAACCCAATTGAATGTAATGGTCAACGAGTTACATGCTGTTAGCAGTGAAATCGGCTTAGAATTAAATATATCTAAAAAAAAAATCATGACTAACTCAGATATAAGGCCTATCATCCTCAACAACTCAACACTGGATTATGTACAAGAGTATGTATACTTGGGTAAGTTGATATCGTTGGACGAAATAAATAGGCGAATAAACATAACATGGAACAAATGGAGCTTCAAAGAAATACTTAAATCAAACGCCCCAATAAAAATCAAGAAAAAAGTTCTAGACTCATGCCTATTACCATGTCTTACTTACGCATGTCAAACATGGATTTTCAATAACCAAACACAAAAGAAAATAGAGGTATGTCAACGCTCAATGGAGCGCAGTATACTGAATATAAAGAGAAAAGACAAGAAAAAATGTGCCATCATAAGGAAATCCACTAATGTTATTGACGCCTTAAAACACTGTAAAAAACTCAAATGGAAGTGGGCTGGCCACATTGCTCGTATGAACAAAGAAAAATGGACTAGAAAAGTAACCACCTGGGCAGGACCACCCGGTGAAAGGAACAGAGGAAGACTGAAGGAGAGATGGTTGGATGAGATAATAACATTAGCCGGAACTAACTGCAACACAAAAGCTGAAGATAGAGTGGCCTGGAGAAAATTGGATGAGGCCTTTACTCGTTGAGAGGTCCTTAATAGTTTTCAAAAGCAAAATAGGTATATATTTTACAATTGTAAATAATAATAAATAATAACAAATAATATATATTCAAATGTTAATTTACTACTACTAAACTATATTATAAATAACTAGATAGATAGATAGATATTAGATTGTATTAATTTAAATTTTGAATGTGTAATGCAAATTATTTATTATGTAAATGAATATTGAAGTTGCTGAAAATAATAGTGTTATTGAAATCATTGTTAATTATAGTATAATATAATAAATGTGAATTTGTAAATATATTAAGGAAATAAAGAGGCTTAATAATAAATAATTAGGTAGTTGAGGATTGAAATAACTAAATAAATGAGGACCGTTGTGACGCAGAAGCGTCTGCCTGTAAATGCGACGGTTTGTAGGTTCGATTCCCAAAGTGAATTATTAGAGGGGTATTATTGAAGTGACAACGTCTTAAATTAGGTTACGGCTCGGAGTCACACATGAAAAAGTGTAACGCCTGGTAACGTTACGATGAGTCACCGAACTATGATCGGTCGGATTCGGTTCGAATCGGAAAATGTGGAGTGCTTAGATTCGTCATTTACAAGGGTGACATGTGCATGACTGACATTACTTGCTTCACCGCTAATACTAGCTTCAAGTTTATACTCGTTCGTGCAAGTTGATTCTAGTATACCGATTCTTCTGTGTGGTGATTTTAACAAAAACGTAGTCTGACAACTCGTTTCTTAATTTCACGAAATATGCGTATAATCTTGATTGCGTATCAAACGTTTCTAAGTCAACTACGTTAAAAGGAACAACCATCGACTTGACTTTCGCAAGACACATTACAGCAGAAACACTTCCTTTCATTTCATATTTCTCCTATAATCGTCCTATTCTCAACAAAATCACTCAAATAGGAATTAGTTAAGTTTACATGTACAATGTTTTAGTAAACAAAATATATTTTCTATAGTTAAAATTTGTGCAATTCTTATTTTCATTCAATTCCTTGTTCCTATTGTGCAATTTAATAATATTCATATCAATAAATATTCTACCGAGAAAAAGACGTTGTGACAAAATCTTCGCCCGTAAAACCGACTTTACAGGCAACCATTTTTTTAATTTTTATTTTCTTCGTTAAGTTCCATCACACAACGAAAGAAAACAAAGTGTCTTAACACTAGAATCCCGCGGTTTCTGTGGTTTCCTCTGCCTACACTGCTACGGTAAAACATGAATTTAAAAAATTATAATTTCAGGTAGTTACTTAAAGTGAATACAGTGTTAAAACACTCCATTCAAACCCTTTCAATTTGTTAACAAAGCATTATTTTACTAACTTTTAGTAATAATTGAACATATTGGCATTTGAACTCGCGCCTCTTGATAATCTTATTCCGATAATAAAATTAAATATAATATAATTTAAGAATAACTCTTAAAAAGAAAAACGTCAGTTCTTTTTTTTTTAGCTTCACACTTTATCCTGCATACTGCAGAGTGGACAGAGGGAACTGCAGGAGCCATGTGAACCTAGTGACTAGGCGGAACTCAACGACGCGCTTTGCCTAGTTTACAGAGCGAAGAAAATGGAAATTGAAAAATCCATCTTTCCCTAATAGGAATCGAACCCACAAAACGGGTCTGTGACTGATGTCTATATTTCAATTCGTTACTAGTTTTCAATGAATGTGTCAAAGGATAGAAATAAAAATTCCTAACTTCATTCATTATAAACTAACATAAGCAATAAAAATATAGTGACAAAACACTCTGCTTTCTACTTTCCATCCTGCAAATAGTGTCGCAGCCGCTAATTTCCACATATGCTTTTTAATTGGAAATCGTATCAGTCAACAAGTATATGTACGTGTGCATATTGTTTATTACGTAAATTTGTTTTATTTCCACTGGTAATAAAAAAAACGCGGCGTTGAGTTCCGCCACTTAAAACGCAATGACTTGTAAGCATAAAGGATTCCTCTGCCTACGCTTCCATGCGGGATTCTATGCGGGATACAACGTGCTACAGCGTGACAAAAAAAACTAGTAGCGTTATAAATTTCCGTAATACAGTGAAAATTTTAGATTAAGTTCTCGGATTTCTCTCAAAAAGTCGCCATTCGCGTTCGAATGCAATTGTGGAAGTGAATTCGGAATATAAATGACGCATATATCTTCAGTGATTTCAATGGAAAGATAAAATAACTTATTCTAAATGTAAGAAAAATTGAACACCGTTATAGCGCAAGGGTTACGTTTAAGGTGTGGTAGTTGTGACTTTAAGTTCTGGTAAAAAAATAACATGCACTTAGCAAAGTGTGTAGGCATAAGGGAACCTAGTACTACAGACACTAAGTTATCCGCTTTCACATTACGACGTATTATATGTTAAGTGGCGGAACTCAACGCCGCGCTTTCTTTGTGGCCAGAAAAATGGAAATATTTCATCCTCTCCTCATAAGAATCGAACCTTCATCCATCGTGTTTATAGGCAGATGCTGTGCCTCTAGGATACAACAATAATCTTTTACAAAACCTCCATATTATTACATATAATATTGATAGTTATATATTAATTATAAATATATTGAAGCTCGTGGGTAACTTATGTTATACCTTCATATTTGATTATCCAACTACCTACATAAATAATATTCGATTTGGCAAGTGACGTCACCACCGGTGTGGCTACTAAAAACTCACTTTTGTATCGAACGCCGAGCAGTAAAGACGTTAAAGCATTAAGTCTCCAGCAAGTTGTTCTTTATTTATTCGACAAACTAACAATATTTTACGTATTTGACAGAGAAAGTAAATATAACCAAGCCCTGACTTTGAATTTAAGACATTTCAAATTTCAATTCAAAATATACTTAATTCATATAGATTTTTACAAGTACCTATAAATCTTCAAATGCCATTACCACTGCCATACCACTGTTCAAGAGGTCAGTTCTGATGAGAAGAGCTAGCAAGAGACAATTTAATCACTTTTATAGTCTTTCAACTAAGATTACCCTCTTTTAAAAAAAGGTGCCTTTTTGTTAGCTTTAACCTTTTAAGATAGCTTTCGAAGCATTCCATATTGAATGGCGGAACTCAACGCCGCGCTTAGCCTAGTTATATAAGATCCTAGCTATATTGTCATGACGTCAAACAGTTATATGTAAATTTTTTGACTAGACTGAGACAAAACTAAAACAAAAAATAAAAAAAAAAAAAATGAAACCACTTTCAGAAGAATAAAACTACATTCATCGCTTGTACAAATTATTATTATATTTTTTTTATATTCCAGAAAATTTAACGATACTTTTACTGCAAGCAGTTAATTACAGTAGAAACATAAAATAAGCAAACAAAAACTATAACACTTACCTTTTAATACAGGTAGCCTTGCCATCAAGTTTTCACGAGCACGGTGCGTGCCGACCTTTTATACCTGCCATATAAATGTAGGCGCATCAGCGAGGAATGAAGCCGGTGGATGTTGGCCAGGGGGCGGTTATTTTAATTAGCTTTGTTTAGTTATCCACGCTTTTAATATTTTCGTCGTGGCGCCGTAATGTTAACGCGTTGGTTTGTGGATTCAATTCCCAAGAGGGGAAAATGGATTTTTCATTAACGTTTTCTTCGCTTTAGCAACTAGGCAAAGCGCGGCGTTGAGTTCCACCACTCAACACCCAATGCCACGAAAAATATGGCAGCAGAGAACGTATTGTCATAACTTAGGTTCCCATGGTTCCTGCAGTTCTTTCTGCCTACTCTGCTATGTGCAGGATAAAGCGTGAAGCGATAAGAAATATACTATTTTAGAGAGGTAAAATTAAAAGTTACCCTTTGTTATATTACCTGAACGAGGAATTAAAAATAATTTAATTATGCATGAAAATTAAACCCATAACTCACATAGGTTTATTCTCAGACACTCTGTGTCTTGACGATAAAACGTAATTCTTTTTTATAAAAACAGCAACTATACAGTGACAACATAATTCAATTACTTAAGTTATAAAATAGTCCAAGATAATAAAATTTAAGGCATTCCACGTTTTTCAATTTTTTGTTTTATTGGCCTACGGAACTCAACGCCGCAGTATGTATGTATGTAAATATGAAATTGACATTGAAACTAGGAGACTGTATGCTTTTATCATGTTTCTTATAAGGAAACTAGTTATGAGAACTGCAGTCACCCCCTGGGCTATAAACCCACTCGTCAAGGATCGTCAATGCAGAGGTCCCGCGAGACTCCTGTGATTCTGATAAATATTAGATCCCTCTAACTTAGGAAAATTTGAGAAAAACTTTTCGAAACGACTATTGATCTTTTGTAAACTGCTTACATGTGAAGTTTAGTGTGTACTGACGACAGAGGCTTATTTTCCTATTACGTTTGTGTTTTAGTTTTGTACAGACTATCTATTTAGTTATGAAATTTTTGTTTAAGTTAAATAAAGGCAAAATAGAATAAATATATATAATGTATAAAGAAAAAATACCAGCTATGTGAAAAGAATTAAACTGTTAGGATTTTCACCCCCACCTCTTAATAGCTACCCTTCTGTTGCAGAGCTTTGAAGAGCTTACTCTATGAATTTTAAACTTTTTCATCAAGTTGCTACGAAATTAATGTATAGTATAATAATATAAGTAGTATGTAGAATAAATAAACATATATTATTGATGATAAAAATACAAAGAAGAGAGAAGAGAAGAAACTGCTTAGCATTCCATGGATTCACCGTGTGGGTGTCGGGCTCATCGCGTTGTAGTAAGAGGAGCCCTGATCAGCGCTTGGGACTTGCGACCCAAGTATTGGTTTAAAGGGGCCTCTTTAAAATGCATTAACGCTCACCTTCACCGTCCGACCTCCCCCCACTACCTAACCAAATTTTAAACGATTCTACCAAAGCCTTTCAAGTGCGTTCTAGGAATGAATTTGTGATGGTTCTAGACAGGCCGAGATCTTTCAGTAAAATATTTAATTATAAGAAAAGCGGAAAGCTGGGACGGAGAAAGCAGGGACTAAACAACGGAGTGTCTTAACACTAGGTTCATATGGTTCCTGCAGTTCCCTCTGCCTATCCTGCCATGTGCGGGATAACGCGTGAAGCTAAAACAATAACAATAACAACTTTAACTATACTTTTATAAACTGACAACAATAACAATTTCTCTCTAATTGTCAGAATTTGTATGTAAAATATGTTTTAGGGAATTAATTTTCTTGAATCTTGCCATTTGTATTCTAAAACAGACACGTATCATTTGTTTCGCAACATTTCTCAACTTCAATATATATTTGTGTTTAATACGAAGCATTTGTGTTAAATGTATGGATTTTTAATGTATCACACGCACCGGTACTGTGAAAGTGGTATAATAATACAAAAAACAACGTCCAATTAAAGCAATAATCATATTAATAAATAAATAATAAATAGATATTTTTTATAGCTTCACGCTTCATCCCGCACATAGCAGGTTAAGCAGAGAGATCTGCGGAAAACGTGGGAACTTAGTGTCTCATACAGTGTTAACGGGATTAGAACCCGTGCCTAATGGAAAACCTTCAGTTCCTCTGACCACTACACAATGCGTTCATCAACGCACTGTGTTGAAATTCTTATATGCTTTATACAACTTATTTCGTTGTTAGCATCTCTGTAGGGAGATTTTTACAAATTTCCGCTACCCAAAGACCGTTGCAAAGGACAATCATGTGGCATTAATTATTACTTTACAATCTGTAATTAATTTTATACATATAATTTAGTGTTTAAATCAGTTTTGTTTTTTTTTTAATAATTTCCTAATAAATACCTCCAAGAAGGAATCGAACCCACTATTACATATACATACAATATACCATAAAACACATCTGAGTCGATTACTCCATATTATGAATTGATTTTAGCGTCAGTCAACTTTGCAAAGCTTTTTTACAATACCATGATTAAAAGATGAAAGGGCCTTTGTGTAATATTTATCAAAGATTCGCAGGTTAAGAGTTAATCAATGCTTTATATGCATAATACTTGTTTGGTCGTTGCTGGAGGATTCGTTGCCTACAAAATGTGGTACAAAATAGGCTATTTTTGGAGGTAAGAATAATATATAATATTGAAGAATTTGTTTTTGTATAAGTTTATGTTTTTTCGTTAACAGTTGTGTTGGTTATTTTTTAAATCTGTGCAAAGTTAAAGATATGACTCATAGGTGAAAGTGTTGTAATATATACATACATCATACAGTCATATATACTTAGTAGACAAATCTCTCTGTAATTGATTTTTAAATTGGAGAATGTATTAAGGCGGACTGTATGACGTATATTCTTCTTCTTCACTTTATTTATGTCACTTCACCAATGTCACGTTACTTGGAGAATAAATATAAAAGATTGTACGTTATATTACGTATAACGAGTTACGAATGACGTATGCATAATCACGAATGATGTCGGAGTATGTTCTCCATTCAACCTTACTGGTTCTTCTTTTAAAATGACTAAGCTTAGAGCTATTATTATAATTTGCCGTTTACGTCTTGGATCTGGCTTGTGCGACGGTTTCTCTTCTTCTTTATTATGTTCTTTTTTACTCTTCTGAATTAATAAGGAAGAGATCATAATAGAGACTAGTATGATATTATTTCTATCAAAGTGTCTCGCCCTCTGAATGCCAAATATTTGTTTTTAGTTTTAATATATAGTATTTTAAGATTTTTGATTGAACTAAAGTTAAATATTCTTGAAACAAATGAATAGTCGACTAATATTTCATCACGTATAGAATCAGTATTCACGATTGTACTAACATATCATAAAAAACAAAATTCTCTCTTCCTCCGCTTACTCTCTTAACTTAGACATGAATCGTGTCAAACGATACTTTTAATATACGGTGTCTCCACCATCACCGCCGCGCACGCATGGCCGACTAAAGGGCCGTTTGTATTACAATTAACAGTGGTATAGTTTGTATGTATATATATATATATATATATATATATATATATATATATATATATATATATATATATATATATATATATATATATATATATATATATATATATATATATATATATATATATATATATATATATATATATATATATATATATATATATATATATATATATATATATATATATATATATATATATATATATATATATATATATATATATGTTTTGTGTTATTTTTTATATCTTTACGCTTTATCCTGCACATGGCAGGGTGGCCAGAGGGCGCTGCAGGAATTATAGGAGTCTAGTGTTAAGACACTCCGTTGCTTAGTCCCTGCTTTCTCCGTCCCCGCTTTCTGCCTTTTTCGAGGCATTGCCTGTCGAGTGGCGGAACTCAACGCCACGTCATACTAGCGTAGATGAATATGTAGCGTTTGTTTGTTTTTACTGCAGTTGTATGTTAATGGCTAAACATTTACATATATAATTAACGAAACTTTAGTTAAGTAATTTTCCCTTATAATATGTGCCGTACGAAATAGTACCAACTACATCTAATACTTCATACAACGGCTATTAAGACTAATCCCGTATAGTATATTTCTGTTTATTTAAATTATAATGGAACTACTTATAAAGCGGTTCGGTTACTCTAAGATTATCCGTATATAATAATTTTGTTACAAGTAAAGGCTGTATTTTTATTAAACAACAACATAAAATTTTGAGTGGCGTAACTAAACGCCGCGTATTACTTTCTTCCCTGAGCAAGAATCGAACTCGTCGCGTTCAAAGACAAATGCTAAGCCGGTATGACCTTCTGATAGACCTCCTGATATATTATGACCTCCTGATAAATAATTAATCTCTCCCTAAACAAATTAACTATGCACAATAAATTGTGAGTCAGGTATGAAATTTGATATAATTTCAGCGCCATATTAATTATTTATATCGAAACATCAATTTGAGCGAATCAATTATAATGTATTATCACACGGTCAAATATTGACTGAATAATAGCTCGGCCTGCGGCTATGTTTAATAAACATACAATATATATATATATATATATATATATATATATATATATATATATATATATATATATATATATATATATATATATATATATATATATATATATATATATATATATATATATATATATATATATATATATATATATATATATATATATATATATATATATATATATATATATATATATATATATATATATATATATATATATATATATATATATATATATATATTGTATGTTTATTAAACATAGCCGCAGGCCGAGCTATTATTCAGTCAATATTTGACCGTGTGATAATACATTATAATTGATTCGCTCAAATTGATGTTTCGATATAAATAATTAATATGGCGCTGAAATTATATCAAATTTCATACCTGACTCACAATTTATTGTGCATAGTTAATTTGTTTAGGGAGAGATTAATTATTTATCAGGAGGTCATAATATATCAGGAGGTCTATCAGAAGGTCATACCGGCTTAGCATTTGTCTTTGAACGCGACGAGTTCGATTCTTGCTCAGGGAAGAAAATAATACGCGGCGTTTAGTTACGCCACTCAAAATTTTATGTTGTTGTTTAATAAAATACAGCCTTTACTTGTAACAAAATTATTATATACGGATAATCTTAGAGTAACCGAACCGCTTTATAAGTAGTTCCATTATAATTTAAATAAACAGAAATATACTATACGGGATTAGTCTTAATAGCCGTTGTATGAAGTATTAGATGTAGTTGGTACTATTTCGTACGGCACATATTATAAGGGAAAATTACTTAACTAAAGTTTCGTTAATTATATATGTAAATGTTTAGCCATTAACATACAACTGCAGTAAAAACAAGCAAACGCTACATATTCATCTACGCTAGTATGACGTGGCGTTGAGTTCCGCCACTCGACAGGCAATGCCTCGAAAAAGGCAGAAAGCGGGGACGGAGAAAGCAGGGACTAAGCAACGGAGTGTCTTAACACTAGACTCCTATAATTCCTGCAGCGCCCTCTGGCCACCCTGCCATGTGCAGGATAAAGCGTAAAGATATAAAAAATAACACAAAACATATATATATATATATATATATATATATATATATATATATATATATATATATATATATATATATATATATATATATATATATATATATATATATATATATATATATATATATATATATTATATATATATATATATATATATATATATATATATATATATAAATATATATATATATATATATATATATATATATATATATATATATATATATATATATATATATATATATATATATATATATATATATATATATATATATATATATATATATATATATATATATATATATATATATATATATATATATATATATATATATATATATATATATATATATATATATATATATATATATATATATATATATATATATATATATATATATATATATATATATATATATATATATATATATATATATATATATATATATATATATATATATATATATATATATATATATATACATATATATATAGCCCGGATGGCCCGGAGGTGTATGCGTCTGCCCGTAAGCGCGACGGCTTAAGGGTTCGATTCCCACTCGGGGAAGATGGATTCTTCTATTTCCATTTTCGCTCTGGAAACTAAGCAAAGCATGGCGTTGAGTTCCGCCACTCAGCACGCAATGCTTCGAAAAAGGAGGGAAGCAGGGACGGAGAAAGCAGAGACTGATCAACGGAGTGTCTTAACTAGGTGCATATGGTTCCTGCAGTTCCCTCTGCCTACCCTGCAATATGCGGTATAAAGCTTGAAGCTACAAAAAAGAAAAAAAAGAATACTTTGAAAGCTCTATAAACGTAAAAATCTTCTCAAATGAACTAACAATCCAATAAACAATCACAAAATTCCAAACAGCAACTGAAAAGTGTCATAATTTTAATCATTTCATTAATTATAGAGCCTCACCAATTTGCACTTCGTACTACAGTGAGTGGGTCGATTTAAATCAATTACAATTTTATTATTTGTAGAACAATTTTCCATACAATTTATATGAGCTTCTTTGTTTTCTGTATAAATTTTGATAATATATTTAAAATTCTATACTAATTTAGTAAAATTCGCTTCGCGTCTATCTCAATAACTAGTGGTTTAAAGTAAAAAGTAACTAAATTTTATTAGTATTTTAAAAAAATGTTTCCGCCCGGGATCGAACCGGGGACCTTGTGCGTGTGAAGCACACGTGATAACCGCTACACTACGGAAACTACAGGTACATAGTCTAATAAAGATATTATGAAACGTGTTATTAATTACATATAGGCGTTTGTTTTAATTAATCTTTAAAGTATATGTTCTCGTCTATTTCCGATTGTGTTGATATTTCGGGAAATCCCCTCTTAGTACTTCCATACACTCTTTTACTAAATCTCTTTCAGTATTAAAATTTTACAATATTTTGGCACTCATACAATTTCCAGATGTAAGATGAATATAATAAGAAAATACAGGAAATAGAGGTTGTTGTAGGTTCGATTCCACTAGTGACAAGTTATTATTTTTTTATTTTCACTCTGTAATAAGAAAATATGTCGTAATGTCGTGTCTCAAAACGCGGAACATAGCGTTTCGACACTAAGTTACTACAGACTATATATATATATATATAGTAGTAGTAGTAAGTATATGTTCTCGTCTATTTCCGATTGTGTTGATATTTCGGGAAATCCCCTCTTAGTACTTCCATACACTCTTTTACTAAATCTCTTTCGGTATTAAAATTTTACAATATTTTGGCACTCATACAATTTCCAGATGTAAGATGAATATAATAAGAAAATACAGGAAATAGAGGTTGTTGTAGGTATATATATATATATATATATATATATATATATATATATATATATATATATATATATATATATATATATATATATATATATATATATATATATATATATATATATATATATATATATATATATATATATATATATATATATATATATATATATATATATATATATATATATATATATATATATATATATATATATATATATATATATATATATATATATATATATATATATATATATATATATATATATATATATATATATATATATATATATATATATATATATATATATATATATATATATATATATATATATATATATATATATATATATATATATATATATATATATATATATATATATATATATATATATATATATATATATATATATTATATATATATATATATATATATATATATATATATATATATATATATATATATATTATATATATATATATATATATATATATATATATATATATATATATATATATTATATATATATATATATATATATATATATATATATATATATATATATATATATATATATATATATATATATATATATATATATATATATATATATATATATATATATATATATATATATATATATATATATATATATATATATATATATATATATATATATATATATATATATATATATCTACAACAACCTCTATTTCCTGTATTTTCTTATTATATTCATCTTACATCTGGAAATTGTATGAGTGCCAAAATATTGTAAAATTTTAATACCGAAAGAGATTTAGTAAAAGAGTGTATGGAAGTACTAAGAGGGGATTTCCCGAAATATCAATACAATCGGAAATAGACGAGAACATATACTTTAAAGATTAATTAAAACAAACGCCTATATGTAATTAATAACACGTTTGATGATGTCTTTATTAGACCATGTACCTGTAGTTTCCGTAGTGTAGCGGTTATCACGTGTGCTTCACACGCACAAGGTCCCCGGTTCGATCCCGGGCGGAAACATTTTTTTTAAATACTAATAAAATTTAGTTACTTTTTACTTTAAACCACTAGTTTTTGAGATAGACGCGAAGTGAATTTCACTAAATTAGTATATAATTTTAAATATATTATCAAAATTTATACAGAAAACAAAGAAGCTCGTATAAATTGTATGGAAAATTGTTCTACAAATAATAAAATTGTAATTGATTTAAATCGACCCACTCACTGTAGTACGAAGTGCAAATTGGTGAGGCTCTATAATTAATGAAATGATTAAAATTATGACACTTTTCAGTTGCTGTTTGGAATTTTGTGATTGCTTATTGGATTGATAGTTCATTTGAGAAGATTTTTACGTTTATAGAGCTTTCAAAGTACTCTTTTTTTTTTCTTTTTTGTAGCTTCAAGCGTTATACCGCATATTGCAGGGTAGACAGAGGGAACTGCAGGAACCATATGCACCTAGTTAAGACACCGTTGCTCAGTCTCTGCTTTCTCCGTCCCTGATTCCGGTCTTTTTCGAAGCATTGCGTGCTGAGTGGCGGAACTCAACGCCATGCTTTGCTTAGTTTCCAGAGCGAAAATGGAAATAGAAAAATCCATCTTGGCGGAGGGAATCGAACCCTCAAGCCGTCGCGTTTACAGGCAGACGCATACGCCTCCGGGCCACGACGGTAAAATGCTTTTAAAAGATTAATATACAACTAAACTCTTACATAATGTTTCAGTTTTATGTCTGTGTTATTAATTTTAATAAATCATTGTAACTTAAGTTTATCTAAGTATTTATATAATTTAAACATCGCTTTACTCTATTAAGCGTAGAATAATATTAGAATTTATTTATCAATTTTGACGTTTATATACGTGTGTATGTACGTGAGTATGAAAGGTCGTCTGTAAGAGATTACTATTAGCAATAGGACCGTCTTTACACTTTGTATATGCTTCTTTGTATTTTCTATTGTTTTATCTTGTGCGATAAAGTTTTTCCATGTATTTATATAATTTGTACTTTTTATTACTGATATTTTTGAACTTCGTTGCTTAGTCTTCTTATATATATATATATATATATATATATATATATATATATATATATATATATATATATATATATATATATATATATATATATATATATATATATATATATATATATATATATATATATATATATATATATATATATATATATATATATATATATATATATATATATATATATATATATATATATATATATATATATATATATATATATATATATATATATATATATATATATATATATATATATATATATATATATATATATATATATATATATATATATATATATATATATACAAAATTATCGTTTGAAGGAATTAATATTTAATAAATATATTAAAATGATATTTTGAAAACAACTCATGTTTATTCATAGCGAATTCCGCTTAAAACTTTTCTAAGTAATATTTTGAAAAGTTTTTGTTAATTTATTCATAAAAGTGAATATTTTCAGGCTGAATATAGATTAGCAGTGAATTAACTCAAGTGATTATGAGTTACAATTTACATGGAAAGGATATTGTTACAATTTAAAAAACAACGCGCCAGTTTGTGGGTTCAATTCCCACTCGAGGAAGATGGATTTTTTGAACTTTTTTATTGTGCTTCACGCTTTATAACGCTCGTAGCAGGGTGGGCAGAGGAAACCGCAGGAATCGTAGAAACCTAGTGTTGAGACACTCCGTTCCTCTCTTTCCGCCTTTTCGAGGCATTGCATGTTGAGTGGCTCAACGCCGCGCCTTACCTAGTTGCCAGAGCGAAGTACATGGAAATAGACAAATCCATCTTCTTCGAGTGGGAATCGAACCCACAAACCGTCACGTTTACGTCGTGTAACTTATTTCGTACATTTATCGGTCTTTTATTTTAGTTGTTCCACAAAGTAAATCTGAACTTATTACTATTAACAAAGTGTTTTATTGGTACTTGTCAGTACAGTTTCCGTAGTGTAGCGGTTATCACGTGTGCTTCACACGCACAAGGTCCCCGGTTCGATCCCGGGCGGAAACAATGTTATAATTATGCTTTTTTTTTATAATCTATTTGTATTTATTAATCTCAATGGAAGTAAAACTAACCAATTCTTGTTTCTAACGATGCATAAATCATTGCTTTTAAAGTGTTAATTTCAATTTATGAAGAGTTAATCCACACTTGGGTTGGAATAAATACTTAAAAAAAACCTTAAATTTTGAACGCAACGGGTGTTAAAATATACTTTGGTAATTTCACACTAGCTCTCGTCTTTGGGTTCTCTTGTTGATCAAATGGATATAATTAAGAGATGGCTATACATTGGCCAAGTCCGAGCTCGAACTCCATCCCCACTTTCCTCCCTTTTTGAGGCATTGCCTGTTGAGTGACGGAACTTGACGCCGCGACTATATTATATGTATAGTTAAGTGTCGAAGTGTCTTAACACTAGGTTCCTATGCTTACTGCAGTTCCAACTGCCTACCCTGCCATGTGCGGGATAAAGCGTGAAGACATAACCTACTACCTAAATAACCCAATCCTTTAGACCTGATCGTGTTCATCGTGCAGATGACCTGATTGAGGAATTCAAGACAGTGGCTGGGTCTGGTGACCCTAGTGTAAGTTTAAGAGGTTTGCTTTTATTGTATGAACCCTTTTCTTTCGACAAAATTTTGACACGTTTTATATTACTAACTAAAGTTCTAAAGAACGTTGTCTACATACAATTATAACATTGTGATAGGAAACAAAAATGGCATCACAGTTCTATTGAACAGTACCTAAGTCTATTATTTCATACATTCCCAGAGAGCTTCTCCCCCCAGAGAAAATGCTCCGCCCCAACCTAGACAGGTTGAAAATAATATAAGATATCGTGATAATTCCTATAATAGAGAAGATAGACCCACATATCTAGATACTTGTATTACTCCCCCTTCCCCTTGCCTGAATATCTCACCCAATTCCCTTATAGTATTGCCTACTGTTAAATTACACGTTAAAACTGCTAGTGGCTATTATATTGAAGCGCGTGCCTTATGTGATACCGGTGCCCAGGGTTGCCTCATTACAACCGATCTTGTTGTTAATTACCTCAATTTGACCATCTCCCCCTCCTGTGCCCCTGTACGTGGCATAGGTAATATTCCTTTAGTGGTTCCCGTGGTTCTATTTCCCTGTGTTTTAAACCTTTGTATAGTTTTAAACCTCCTTCCCTGAGGTGTCAACCTCTGCTATAGTTATAGATGTGATTGCCGGTACGCATCCTGAGTTTGAGTTCCCTGAGTCTGTGTTTTTTCCTAATAGTGATTTTTCCCTTACTGACCCTACCTATAATAAGCCTGGCCCGATAGATATACTATTGGGTGCTGACGTTTTCGGCGCGCTTTTATTATAAGATAAAATATTTAACTTTAACGGCCTTACTGCTTTATCTACAATTTTTGGTTATATTGTTTGCGGTCCAGTCGCTGCCGATTATGGTGAATTAGAGCCCCCCATGACTGGAATATCCTTATCCCGTCTCATCGAGAGATTCTGGAAGGTCGAAGAGACCCCTCAACCCATGATTGCTAATCCCTTAGATAACGATGGTGAGATTTATAAATAAAACCCGAAACTTACCCGTTGAGCTATCTGTATCCTTATCGCGTTAGCGCGTAGCGTGTCCTTGCGGTCTTCCCTATGACGACTCTCACTCTTTCTTGACAAAGAAGGAATCATCAGAGTCGGTGGTCGTTTATGAAACTCCTTTAACATTCGAGGAATTAACTACAATTTTTGCTAAAATTGAAGCGGTATTAAATTCCCGGCCGTTATGTCCCTTATCTAATGACCCTAACGATCTAGAAGTTTTGACGCCTGGTCATTTTTTGATTGGCCAACCTCTTAGTGCTTTGCCGGAGTATCCCTATAACAATGTAAAAATTAATCGTTTAACCCGTTTTCAAGTAGTGCAACAGATAACTCAACATTTTTGGTCGCGGTGGCAGTTAGAGTACCTATACACTCTGCAGACTGGGCAGAAGTGGACTGATCCAGTTAATCCTCCAACAGTAGGCGAGCTAGTCCTCATCAAAGATGATAATTTACCCCCTTTACAGTGGCGACGTGGTCGCATTTCCCAACTTTATCCTGGTAAAGATAGCGTTGTGCGTGTGGTCGATGTTAAGACATCGACAGGTATCCTAAAGAGAGCCTTAACCAAATTAGTTCGTCTACCTATTAGTTAGTTTCTCCCATTTTCTCGTAAACATTAGATGTTTAGGGCGGGGGCTATCTTTGTTCATATATGGCAACCCCGACTAGTTTAGAGTCTTGTGCGAACACCCCGCGCGAGTGGTCAGTTGTAGTAGTAGTAGTTGTCGAGAAGTAGTAAAAGGGGCACGTGAGACGGCCGACGCGAGCGCACGTCCTTCCTGAATCTAATATTAATTAGCGGTGTGATTTTCCCTCAGCCTTATTTGATTTCCCTTTTGTGTATTCCCTCTTGATATTGAACCTGACAAAGACAAACCTACAAAAGATAATAGTGCAAGTAACCCTAAGTGAAGAAGACTAATGTGAAACATTCCATGGCGGCCGTGAACAATCAGTGTTTGTGTTGTGAATTATGAAGATAAGGTACTGTACAATTTCTATTATCCTAAAACCGACTATAAGGTAAATAATTAATAAATAACCTCCCCCTCAGCACGCTTCCACAAATGCGGCACACCCTACCCTACATTATTCAATATACATTATTTGGTAGCAGAACGCAGTTCATTATATTCACTATATACTATATAAATTTTTTGGTAGCAGAGCGTAGTTCATTATATTCATTATATATACTATATACATATATATATATATATATATATATATATATATATATATATATATATATATATATATATATATATATATATATATATATATATATATATATATATATATATATATATATATATATATTATATATATATATATATATATATATATATATATATATATATATATATATATATATATATATATATATATATATATATATATATATATATATATATATATATATATATATATATATATATATATATATATATATATATATATATATATATATATATATATATATATATATATATATATATATATATATATATATATATATATATATATATATATATATATATATATATATATATATATATATATATATATATATATATATATATACGAGGGTCAAACTGAAAGTTTTTAGAACTGGCAATTTAAAAGCATTATATTAAAAAAACAAGTTTAAATTTTGAAAATAGAACTCTTTACCAATAATATTGAGTATACATTTCATTCATTTGTCATTTGTTTTACGATTTGACGGCAAATTGAAAATTGTCTGTGCATGTCGGAATGAATTTAAGCTGAGAAAATTTTCGTGCAATGATTTTTTATGACTTTCGATGTCATATAAAACAACAAGAAAGTTATGATAGACTTCGATTGGCTTTTCACGATGAAGCCCCATCTCGTGCCACAGTTTACAACTTGTTTAATGAATTCAAACGTGGTCGAACTAATCTCACCGATGATTTGCATGAGGGACGGCCTTCTACATCGACGACTGAAGATAATATCAGTGTTGTGCGTCGTATGATAGAGACTGACAAAAGAGTGACCTATCAGCAGATTCAGACAAGTCTAGGCATAGGTATGAGTCAAGTGCACAAAATCCTCCATGAACATTTAGCGGTCAGGAAGCTTTGTGCCCGCTGGACACCGCATAATTTGACCGAGGCTCAAAAACTCCACCGTGTTGATTGGTGCCGAGAAATGATCCAAAAATTTAACGGAGGTGACTCAAATGCTGTGTTCGACATACTAACGGGTGACGAAAGCTGGATTTACTGTTATGATCCGGAAACCAAAAGACAGTCTGCTCAGTGGGTGTTTCCTTCCGAAGAGTTGCCAACTAAAGTGAAGAGAGGTCGAAGTGTTGGAAAAAAGAGGGTGGTCTCGTTCTTCGGAAAGACAGGTCATTACGTGACAGTTGTCTTAGAGGATCAGAAAACGGTTAATGCAGAGTGGTATACTAACAACTGTTTGCCACTTGTCTTGGTAAAAGTTCGAGAGAAACGACCTCGCAGCAGGATCCCCCTTCATCACGACAATGCCTCGTCGCACACCGCCAGGCAAACGATCGACTATTTGGCGACCTTAGACGTGGAATTACTGGGTCATCCTTTGTATAGCCCCGACCTCGCACCTTGCGATTTTTATTTATCCCCGAAAATAAAAGAAAAACTTCGAGGAAAACATTTTAAGGACGCCGAAGAAGCAGTGGCTACGTTTTAAAACGCCGTTGAAGAGACTCCTAAGGCCGAGTGGGCAAGGTGCTTTTCTCAATGGTTCCATCGAATGCAGCGATGTATTGATGTAAATGGACGCTATTTTGAAAAGTTCTAATAAAACTAATAACTTGTTAGAATGCTTAGTTTTTGATTTTCTAAGAACTTTCAGTTTGACCCTCGTATATATATATATATATATATATATATATATATATATATATATATATATATATATATATATATATATATATATATATATATATATATATATATATATATATATATATATATATATATATATATATATATATATATATATATATATATATATATATATATATATATATATATATATATATATATATATATATATATATATATATATATATAATATATATATATATATATATATATATATATACATATATATATATATATATATATATATATATATATATATATATATATATATATATATATATATATATATATATATATATATATATATATATATATATATATATATATATATATATATATATATATATATATATATATATATATATGTATATATATATAAATATATACAACTGAAACATTATGTAAGGACTTAGTTGTATATTAATCTTTTAAAAGCACTTTACCGTCGTGGCGCAGAGGCGGAGGCGTCTGCCTGTAAACGCGACTGCTTAAGGGTTCGATTCCCACTCTGGGAAGATGGATTTTTCTATTTCCATTTTCGGTCTGGAAACTAGGCAAAGCGTGGCGTTGAGTTCCGCCACTCAGCACGCAATGCTTCGAAAAAGGCGGGAATCAGGAACGGAGAAAGCAGAGACTGAGTAACGGAGAGTAACTAGGTGCATATGGTTCCTGCAGTTCCCTCTGCCTACCCTGCAATATGCGGTATAAAGCTTGAAGCTACAAAAAAGAAAAAAAAGAGTACTTCGAAAGCTCTATAAACGTAAAAATCTTCTCAAATGAACTAACAATCCAATAAACAATCACAAAATTCCAAACAGCAACTGAAAAGTGTCATAATTTTAATCATTTCATTAATTATAGAGCCTCACCAATTTGCACTTCGTACTACAGTGAGTGGGTTGATTTAAATCAATTACAATTTATTTGTAGAACAATTTTCCATACAATTTTATGAGCTTCTTTGTTTTCTGTATAAATTTTGATAATATATTTGAAATTCTATACTAATTTAGTGAAATTCGCTTCGCTTCTATCTCAATAACTAGTGGTCTAAAGTAAAAAGTAACTAAATTTTATTAGTATTTAAAAATGATTCCGCCCGGGATCGAACTGGGGACCTTGTGCGTGTGAAGCACACGTGATAACCGCTACACTACGGAAACTACAGCAACATAGTCTAATAAAGACATCATCAAACGTGTTATTAATTACATATATCTTCAAAGTATATGTTCTCGTCTATTTCCGATTGTGTTGATATTTCGGGAAATCCCCTCTTAGTACTTCCATATACTCTGTTACTAAGTCTCTTTCGGTATTAAAATTTTACAATATTTTGGCACTCATACAATTTCCAGATGTAAGATGAATAGAATAAGAAAATACAGGAAATAGAGGTTGTTGTAGGTTCGATTCCACTAGTGACAAGTTATAATTTTTTTTATTTTCACTCTGTAATAAGAAACTATGTAATGTCGTGTCTCAAAACGCGGAACAAAACGTTTTAACACTAAGTTTATGTTGCCTAATACTGAATATACAGTGAAGCTACAAAAAACAACAATTTAATATATTGAAAGAGTATAAGTAATGATTATTTATATATATATATATATATATATATATATATATATATATATATATATATATATATATATATATATATATATATATATATATATATATATATATATATATATATATATATATATATATATATATATATATAACTCATAATCGCATGAGTTAATTCACTGCTAATCTATATTCAGCCTGAAAATATTCATTTTTATGAATAAATTAACAAAAACTTTTCAAAATAGGTATTACTTAGAAAAGTTTTAAGCGGAATTCGCTATGAATAAACATGAGTTGTTTCCAAAATATCATTTTAATATATTTATTAAATATTAATTGCTTCAAACGAATTTTGTATATATATATATATATATATATATATATATATATATATATATATATATATATATATATATATATATATATATATATATATATATATATATATATATATATATATATATATATATATATATATATATATATATATATATACATATATATATATATATATATATATATATATATATATATATATATATATATATATATATATATATATATATATATATATATATATATATATATATATATATATATATATATATATATATATATATATATATATATATATATATATATATATATATATATATATATATATATATATATATATATAAATATATATATATATATATATATATATATATATATATATATATATATATATATATATATATATATATATATATATATATATATATATATATATATATATATATATATATATACAAAATTCGTTTGAAGCAATTAATATTTAATAAATATATTAAAATGATATTTTGGAAACAACTCATGTTTATTCATAGCGAATTCCGCTTAAAACTTTTCTAAGTAATACCTATTTTGAAAAGTTTTTGTTAATTTATTCATAAAATGAATATTTTCAGGCTGAATATAGATTAGCAGTGAATTAACTCATGCGATTATGAGTTACAATTTACATGGAAAGGATATTGTTACAATTTAAAAAACAACGCGCCAGTTTGTGGGTTCAATTCCCACTCGAGGAAGATGGATTTTTTGAACTTTTTTATTGTGCTTCACGCTTTATAACGCTCGTAGCAGGGTGGGCAGAGGAAACCGCAGGAATCGTAGAAACCTAGTGTTGAGACACTCCGTTCCTCTCTTTCCGCCTTTTTGAGGCATTGCATGTTGAGTTGCTCAACGCCGCGCCTTACCTAGTTGCCAGAGCGAAGTAAATGGAAATAGAAAAATCCATCTTCCTCGAGTGGGAATCGAACCCACAAACCGTCACGTTTACGTCGTGTAACTTATTTCGTACATTTATCGGTCTTTTATTTTAGTTGTTCCACAAAGTAAATCTGAACTTATTACTATTAACAAAGTGTTTTATTGGTATTTGTCAGTACAGTTTCCGTAGTGTAGCGGTTATCACGTGTGCTTCACACGCACAAGGTCCCCGGTTCGATCCCGGGCGGAAACAATGTTATAATTATGCTTTTTTTTATAATCTATTTGTATTTATTAATCTCAATTGAAGTAAAACTAACCAATTCTAGTTTCTAACGATGCATAAATCATTGCTTTTAAAGTGTTAATATCAATTTTTGAAGAGTTAATCCACACTGAGGTTGGAAGAAATACTTAAAAAAAACCTTAAAATTTGAACGCAGCGGGTGTTGAAATATACTTTGGTAATTTCACACTAGCTCTCGTCTTTGGGTTCGCTTGTATGATCAAATGGATATAATTAAGAGATGGCTATACATTGGCCAAGTCCGAGCTCGAACTCCGTCCCCACTTTCCGCCCTTTTTGAGGCATTGCGTGTTGAATGACGGAACTTGACGCCGCGACTATATTATATGTATAGTTAAGTGTCGGAGTGTCTTAACACTAGGTTCCTATGCTTACTGTTCCAACAGTTCCAACTGCCTACCCTGCCATGTGCGGGATAAAGCGTGAACACATAACCTACTACCTAAATAACCCAATCCTTTAGACCTGATCGTGTTCATCGTGCAGATGACCTGATTGAGGAATTCAAGACAGTGGCTGGGTCTGGTGACCCTAGTGTAGGTTCAAGAGGTTTGTTTTTATTGTGTGAACCCTTTTCTTTCGACAAAATTTTGAAATGTTTTATATTACTAACTAAAGTTCTAAAGAACGTTGTCTAACTATTATTTCATACAATTAAAAATACAGAGAAGATTCTCATTTATTTATTTAGTTATAACGATCTTCAACTACCTATTTATTTATTTAAAATAAAGTCATGTAAAATATCCATACAAATAATAAACACATTATATAAGCACATAATCCGAACCCCACTTAACCTACAACAAGCGCTATTCCTTATAAAATCTTTGATTTAAGTAATAGGTTACTTCCATTATCCTTGTTTCTAGAAAGCCTGGAATAAAGCTTAATATCCATTTTATATATGAAAATTATTTTCATAAAAAATAAATAAACACATACAATTTGAATATATATATATATATATATATATATATATATATATATATATATATATATATATATATATATATATATATATATATATATATATATATATATATATATATATATATATATATATATATATATATATATATATATATATATATATATATATATATATATATATATATATATATATATATATATATATATATATATATATATATATATATATATATATATATATATATATATATATATATATATATATATATATATATATATATATATATATATATATATATATATATATATTCTATGTGTTTATTTACATTTTATTATAGTGTGTAATCATTATTGAGGACCGTCGTAGTGCAGAGGCGAAGCATGTCTGTAAACGTAACGGTTTGTGGGTTCGATTCCCAATCGGGGATGGTGGTTTTTGTCATTTTCATTGTTTTTTCTCTAGAAACTAGGCAAGAACGGCGTTGAATTCTGCCACTAAATACGCCTCAAATTACGGGAAAACGGGGAACGAAGTGTTCTTCACTAGGTCCCTACGGTTCCTGCGGTTCCCTCTGTCTACCCTACTATAAGCGGGATAAAACGTGAAGCTAAAAAATTCTATTTATATGCTGTTTCAACAATTCAGAAAAAAATAACTAAAACCGAAGCACAGCGTTGTTTATGTAAATACGAGTAAGTACAAGTGTCTGGTGGAAAGAGGGAATTTCAAATTTTGAATTAAACGTTATTTTTATAACAAGAACACTTTACTCGTTCCACAATTTGTGATTCGAATCTGAGACTTCGTATTTCAAGTAGCTTTTGTTTTTTAAATCTTATTCCGTGTAGGATGGGCAAGGTACATTTTTGGTGACAGATTTGAGGTACAATGAGGTAAATTTTTGATGACAGGTGACAGGTAAAGGATGACAACTGACAAGTGGTGAGTAGAAGACATTTATGGTCAATGTTTATAAAACATTTTTTAGCTTTATGCTTTATATTATTTTTAAACTTAGCAGGCCTACCCTGATGAAGAGGGAACCGCTGGTAAAATGGGAACCTAGTTAATATATATCGAAAAACCTAATTTATGTAAGCCGTCGGACCGTCGTAGCGCAGAGGCGTAATCGTCTGCCTGTAAACGCAACGATTTAAGGGTTCGATTCCCACTCGGAGAAGATAGATTTTTCTATTTCCATTTTCTTCACACTGGAAACTTGGCAAAGCGCTGCATTGAGTTCCGCCACTCAACAAGTAATGCCTCGAATAAAGGTGGAATGCGGGGACGGAGAAAGCAGGGACTAAGCAACGGAGTGTGTTAACACTACGCTCATATAGTTCCTGCAGTTCCCTCTGCCTATGCGGGATAAAAGCGTGAAGCTAAAAAAAAGAAGTAAAAAAAAATATGTATATAGAAATCTTTCTCTATATAATCAAAAACCTTAGCATTAGCAGTCTCACGCAGATTTTTTATCATTAAAATGTATCACAAACTTTCGAGGACCGTCGTGGCGCAGAGGCGCAACGTCTGCCTGTAACGCGACGGTTACTGGGTTCGATCCCCAGTCGGAGAAGATGAATTTTTCTATTTCCATTTTCTTCGCTCTGGTAAACTAGGCAAAGCGCGGCGTTGAGTTCCGCCACTCAACACGCAATGCCTCGAAAACGGCGGAAAGCGGGGACGGAGAAAGCAGGGACTGAGCAACGGAGTGTCTTAACACTAGGTTCCCACGGTCCTTGCAGTTCCCTCTGCCTACCCTGTCTTGTGCGGGATAAAGCGTGAAGCTAAAAAAAAATAAAAAAAAAAAAACTTTCAAGTTCCGCCTCCAGTTTGTAAATAATTGTAAATTAATTTCAATAACGGGTGTGGATTGCGGCGGTTGTTAATAACGCTTTGATATTGTAATATTACTCGATTTCACGTTTACGTGTTACTTTCTAGTGCTAAAGCTTTTGCTTCAACGAGCTTTTTGAATTATATTGTGTAAGCTTATTTAGAATTAACACAGCTTTTTTTGTTAAAACAATACAAATGATTTTATTGAATTTGAGGTTAGAATTGATAACTTTTATTTTTCTTAGCTCCAAGCTATATTCGGTAGCGTAGCAGGTAAGGTAGAGGGAACCTAATATAGACACTCTGTTAACCGTTGTCCGCTTTGTTCCCGATATATTGCGTGTTGAGTGACGGAACTCAACGCTGCGCTTTGGAACCTACGTGAAAATTCAAACGGACATAACGGGATCATTAATCTAAAGACTTGCTAGATTATCGGTTTTCCATAATGAAAAAGAACAGCATATCTTCAAAAAAAGCTCTTTTTATCAACAGACACGTTGGTCTACAAATACTGTAGATTTAGATTTTTATGATGATGATTTTGATTTTGTCTAATGAGACGAGATGGTTGTAAGTTCGATTTCGACTCGGAATAATTTTTAATTCCTTATTCTGGTAATTAAATATTAAGCTTTAAGAAATGCAAGTCAACAAGGTAACGTAGTCAAGAGTAAAATGTAGAACGGAGTGATATGATTTAAGGTTTTCTCTGCTAACCCTGCTATGTGGGATAAAGCGTGAAAAAAAAAACGTAATAAAAAGTATATTTAAATGAAGGGTCTTTTGAGGCTAAATCACTGGGGATATTCCGCAAGCGTTTAAATTGACCTATTTTCTTAATTGGATGGAGATGAATTACTTGTTTGTGATCTCTTCGAAACTGCAAAAATGTAGAAATAAAGTAAGTGATTACTTTTTAATTAGCGATCGTGATATTGGTGTTGCGGAAGTATTGGGTTCGATTTCTATGAGAGAGATGTATTTTGATGGCCTAGGTAATATATATACTTCATAGTACAGTCAACATAATATATTGTATGATGTTTTTGAAGGTATTACTGGAAATTTTCACTTTTCTCCAAGGAACACACATTTATATATTTATATATATATATATATATATATATATATATATATATATATATATATATATATATATATATATATATATATATATATATATATATATATATATATATCTATATATATATATATATATATATATATATATATATATATATATATATATATATATATATATATATATATATATATATATATATATATATATATATATATATATATATATTATATTCAATAACTTAGTTTCTACACATAAGAATGACAATAACCACATTAAATCAAGTAGGATACGAACCTACAACCGTCACGTTGACAGTCAAACATGTGCCACGACTGTCATAAAAAAGGCAAAGGCAATATCAAACATCTATCGTAGCACGTCCGCGTGATGGATTAGCCCAGCAATTAAGTATAGATTAATACTGAAAACTTTACTTTCTCGCTAATTTTTTTAAACTCCAAACAAAAGTCGTTAGATCTCTCGATCTTTTTTCGATTGTAAAATTAATTCATATTTGTGAATTCGTTAAGTAATTGTAATTCATAATTATAATACACTGGAACACTTTTCAAGGGTGCAGGTTTGATTCCCGCTGCGTTTAAATAAATATATATCTAACTCTGTATATCGTTTTTTCAAAGGCTTTTTAGTCTTCAAAATATTTTTTTATGTTTCAATTCACACTAAAAATAGAAAAATAGTTAATAAAAGTTTAAAAATTAATGAGTTGAATTAAGATGAATCTTAAAGATTTTCGACTTACATATCTTGATATGTATTGATGAGTATATATGTATATGGTATATATATATATATATATATATATATATATATATATATATATATATATATATATATATATATATATATATATATATATATATATATATATATATATATATATATATATATATATATATATATATATATATATATATATATATATATATATATATATATATATATATATATATATATATATATATATATATATATATATATATATATATATATATATATATATATATATATATATATATATATATATATATATATATATATATATATATATATATATATATATATATATATATATATTTAGCTACACGCTGTATCCCGCACATGGGCAGGGTAGGCAGAGGAAGCTACAGGAACCATACGAACCTAGTGTTAAGACACTCCGTTGCTTAGTCCCTGCTTTTATCCGTCCCCGCTTTCCGCCATTTTCGAGGCATTGCGTGTTGAGAGGCGGAACTCAACGCCGCGCTTTGCCTAGTTTGTCAGAGCGAAGAAAATGTAAACAGAAAAATCCATCTTCTCCAACTGGGGATCGAACCCAGGAACCGTCGCGTTACAGGCAGAGGTTGCGCCTCTGCGCCACGACGGTCCTCATATGGTATATAACTATAGATATAAGAGTTAGAGCGCTCAGATAGTTTCCATGAGGCGCAGGTTCAATTCTCGCTTAGTTTAAATTATTATAAATATTATTTATATAAAATAATATTAAATAATATTATAAAATAATACACCGAGGGCTACGTACCAAATCACGATTGTAAGTGAAGTAAAGATAGATCAAATAAAATTTATGATTTAAGTTACGCTTTATTTTGACAGTGAAACGGTATTGCAGAACAAGAATGAAAGAAACATGAACGTTGTGGAGATGAGATCTCTTTGAAAGATATGCAGACAGTGGCGTAACTATACCGTTTGAGGCCCGTGGCAAATTCGCCGGATGGGGCCCTCCCTTTTTTCTCTCCTCCCCCAATATAAAGAAGCTAAAGTCCCAAAGCTTTGGACGTATTAATATACAGATTAGGATCCTTCTGTGTTCGCAGCCCTCTCTGACCAGGGGGCCCCTTTTGGCTCGGGGCCCGTGGCATTTTGCCGTTTTGCCACCCTATTGTTACGCCACTGTATGCAGAGTCAACTTAGCTGACTGAATCCGCAACGAAGAGGTATACAGGATGGTAGGTACCAGCGAGGATGCCACAGTGAGAATGAAGAAGAACGTGCTCAGATGGTTTGGGCACGTCGAAAGAATGAGCGAGGAAACAATTGTGGAAAAGGGAGACCTCGGCTGACTTTCGAAAACACAGTATCGAAAATACTGGAGGAAGGTCACGTCAAAAGCATGAGGACTCTCCGGAGAACATGTGTGAAGAGGTTAATGACAGTGGACGAGGCGAAAGAGGTATGCAGGGACCGCAGCGTTTGGCGCTCCGTTCTCTCTGACTACCCCGCTAGGGATAGAGCTTGAAGTAGAGGTATGCTGGTAACATTGCTGTCATATGTATTAATTTTATATGAAATTAATTACATAAATAAAATTTATTATGCCTTTTTTTGTTTTATTTCTAGTAAATTTCAATTTTCGTTACTTTAAATTAGGTACTATAAATTCTAACTAATATCTATATTTTAAACTGTAGGTCAACGGAATGTACCTACCTTAGGTACAGGTTTTGATATCGCGAATTTATCGAATCTTTAAAACGTGGCAAAAACACGTGGAGGCATAATCGCTCGTTCCTTTTATTTTATTGACTTCATAAGTAAATTTTTTAGCTTTTTTAGCTATAACTGCATAGAAGATACAGTCAAGTCAAGGTCAAGTCCATGACGAACTATACACTTAAATATTTGACTTTAAATTACCTTAAAAATTAACACTAACCAAGTTATTCTGACACACATACTGCTATACAGAAGGACAAAATAATCCTATATAGGTTCCGTATTTAACTTTTCACGTACGGATCCCTAAAAATTATTAACGTCACAAGCACACCGCATTAAACACAAAGATTCATCGCAACAATACCCACAGAACAGTTTAAATGTAATTAAATTTAATTACAATTAATAAAATACGAAATTCACAATATGAATTGTATCAACATGCATTATTATATTATATTGCATCGTTAAATTATACTGACATTGTAATAAATTGTTATTGATTTAAATCGTCGCTTTACAAATTGATGTAATGGTGAATAATTAATTTGTGAACAAAATTTTAACATATATATTTATATGTATATGTATGTACAAGTATGTCGGTCTATGAAGCCTTTGTATGTAAAAATAGACTGTGGGTTTGATTCACACTCAGTTGAATAAATTATTTTTATTTAATTTTTAACTAAATAGGCAAGTTTTATTCCTTTAATTTTTTTCGCGTTTACGTCTTTTTAGGGTACAATATTGTAAGACAGTCTAGTGTTAAGACACTCCATTTTCCACTTGCTGCTTAAGAGGCTAGCCTAGTAAAAGCGTGGTATGTTATATTAAATATTAAAAAAATTTTCGATTTTTCCCATTTTTAAGAAAAAAAATTACTGATTAATTGCATAATAATAATATGTGCATGATAATAATGTGCATAATAATAATGTCAGAAGAACTCATTACAGGGTCTGAAGTGTGTATTTAATTTATTCTCCCCAAGTGGGAATCAAATCCACTATCTTTGTTCCGCTACTCCAACGGACCCCTATCTTTTTTGTTGACCTTTAATACGTTTTCTCATTTGGAAAGCTTAAACCTAATAAAAATATTTTACAAGGAAATACACTCCATCAGTCAATTAATAGTATACTTGTCATAATTATTTGTAGCTTTCGAGCACCTTTATAAAACTATTCGACATATAAATTAAAATCATGATAATAAAAAACTTTTTCCGCCCAGGATCGAACTGGGGACATTGTGCGTGTGAATCACACGTGATAACCGCTACGCTACGGAAACTATCTTAAAACGAATCAATTAAGTCAAGTTTTACTTTTTAACTAAACACCCACACCAAAAACATATGGAACCTAACTTTCCCTTTTGGTTTTGAATATATTTGGTCTATTGCCGTCACTTAGACGAAGGCTTCGTTAGAGACCAAGAGAACCTAGTTTATAGAGAGGTTTGTCATTCATATCAATCTTAGGCTCACGTCATCCATCTGTAGAAATTTTTTTTTAGCTTCACGCTTTATCCCGCACACGGCAGGATAGGCAGAGGGAACTGCAGGAACCGTAGGAACCAAGTGTTAAGACATTCCGTTGCTTAGTCCTTGCTTTCTCCGTCCGTTGTTGCTATCGTCTTTTAACCATGTTTTAATTTTAAGTTGATCCTCTTAAACTATGTGACTTATAATTTAAATTTAAAATTTAAATTTAAAAAAATATGCTTTAAATGGTAAAATTATTTGTCAAATGGTAAAATTTTGTGTCTTCTCACTACTTACTGCTTTCACCTAATTTCAAAAGTTGGTTGAAATCTCTTATAGAGACAAATCTTAGAGATAATCGTTGCGAATAATATTTCTTTATTAATACAGCAAAAACGTTTGCTAGTTTAAAAGATTCAACTTTAATTTTATTAATTTAGGTTAAGTTAACTTAAAATCTGGGAACCATATTGCAAGAACAATCATAAATCAATTACAAAATACAAATTCACTATAAGCAACAATAATTTTCCGTCGTGGCGCAGAGGCGCAACGTCTGCCTGTAACGCGACTAACACGACGGTTTCTGGGTTCGATCCCCAGTCGGGGAAGATGGATTTTTCTATTTCCATTTTCTTCGCTCTGGCAACTAAGGCAAAGCGCGGCGTTGAGTTCCGCCACTCAACACGCAATGCCTCGAAAAAAGGCGGAAAGAGGGGACGGACAAAGCAGGGACTAAGCAACTAGGTTCCCACAGTCCCTGCAGTTCCCTCTGCATACCCTGCCATGTGCGGGATAAAGCGTGAAGCTAAAAAAAAAAATTAAACTCAATTTAAAATAGCTTTTAAAAGTGATAAATGAATTATAAAAGAAATTAACACGCAACCTAAATTTTATTTTGTTAGCTTCACGCTTTATCCTGCATATAGCAGGGTAGACAGGGGGAAATGCAGAAATCGTAGAATTCTAGACCTAAGACGCTCTGTTTTCCACTTACCGATTTTTATCGAGGCATTGCGTGTTGAGTAGTGAAAGTTAACGCCACACTTGTCGAGTTACCAGAGCAAAGAAAATGAAAGTTAAATAATCCTAACAGAATGGGAATCGAACCCATATACCGTTGAGATTGCGCGCCACGATAGTCCTCCTGATCAGATTATCTTAACAATTAATTTCCCTATGTGGGGATCGAACCCGATACTATCGCGTTTATAATCAGATAAGATGCAGGATATATTTTAGTTTCAGTTAAGAATATAGTAAAAATATTTTTGTGCAATTCATTTGGAGTTAATCGGATTTAGTTATTGGATTTTCTAAGCCTCTTGTTGCGATATTAAATCTTCGTGAAATCAATTTTTTAAGCTTGTGAACTCAGTTTTTATATCTGACTTAATCTGGCGGAATAACTCAATTTTATATATTTTTTAAAACAAAAATAGAAAAATTACTTGAAGAAAAAAGAAAAAAGCATTAAAAATTTAAAATAAATAATTATTTGTAATAATAATTAATATCTTATAACCATCCCATGTTATATATATATATATATATATATATATATATATATATATATATATATATATATATATATATATATATATATATATATATATATATATATATATATATATATATATATATATATATATATATATATATATATATATATATATATATAAGCCGGCATGGAGTAATCTATACTATTTTATCAAATACAAACACATAAACGAGGCCAAATGTCACGTTAAATACACGTCCAGTAATCGAATCTTTTATTATTATATTTAAGCTAAATCATGATTCAATAACAAGAGGACTAGTTAGCGGCGGTATTAGAAGAGACCGAAAATCGGCTTATGCGGCATAAAATAGTTTGTGTTGGTATTAGGGGAGATAGGGGAGGATGGGCTGTGGGAAAACGCTCGGATTTTGGTAAACCATGTTCTAACCTTGAGTATTGGAGGGAGTAGGCAGATTTAAGTTTTTTATAATTTGAGGTATATAAGTATAGTAAAATCATTTCAAGTATATTAGTATGAAGCTCTGTTGTTGATCGTCATAGGATTCAAAATGAAAATAGGCCAGTCGCTCTAGCGTGGATTGAAAATTTTTGTAAAGTTTAGTAAGTTGCTGTTCTTGTTGATAGTTCTATATATTTTAGAATGACGATTGTTAATTTTATGTGAAACTGACTTTAATTTTTAATGATACGGGTTTCTACTTCATTTTATTATTTGATTCAGCCTAATGTAAAATTGAAGTTATATTTTTTTAGTTTCATACTTTGTGCCGCATGTTGCATATAGAAAAAGGGAATCGCATGAACCATAGGAACCTAATGTTAAAACCTTTCGTTCCCCACTTTCCACTTTTAGTTGCGGAACTCCATGTCGCGTTTGCCTAGCTGTGGCAGCTAAGAAAGTGGAAATAAAAAGATCTTTCTCCTCGAGTGGAAATCAAACCCATAAACTATCACTTTTATAGGCAGACGTCTCTGAGCCACGAGGGTCCTTATATTATTATCTTAGTTAAAATATTGTTGTAAAAAGGAAATACGTTCATACATACATACATACATACGTATACAGAACATCATGAGCAATAGCTTCAAATCATGCTACGATTAGTTAGCAATCTAACAAAAATCCTACTAATCATAACCAAAAGCTTAAGAGAGCTAGAAGAGCGTTTTTAAACACAACACCCTACCGTGTGTTTCCATCGCAATGACGTCCATAGTTGGCAGCCCCTAAATTTGGGCGTCCGCTTGAATGAATTGTAACCGGTAATTTACTACCGATACGTTCCATGCATAGTTTTTCCGCCTTCAAAATATTTGAAGACTTATTTACGACCGGAGAGCTGCGTCTGTGACAGTTGATTCTATGGTTTTACAATTTGTGGGCAAAAATGATGGAATAAACACTGAATTTATAGAACTAGGATAAGTTAAGCTATTTATTTATGTAGTTTTAGATTATATTAGCTTTTATACGCAGATTTGCTCGTAATGCGTCATTAAATAAATATTGAGATGAAAAAAGAAAAAAAAACATAAACGATATTATTGATGGGGAATACTAGATAGGGTTAAAGTGGATTTTGAAATTTATTGACAAAATGATGAATGAAGATGTTTTTATTTTCCTATATTTTTATAAACTTCCCGATATTCAAAGTAACTTATGTTACTTCTAATACCTCTAAAAGTATGTGTACAAAGTTTCATAATCATCTGTTGAGTAGTTTCCGGGTGAAAGCGTAACAAACAAACTTACATTTGCATTTACAATATTAATAGGGAGTACCTGAAATGAATAATTGGATATACTTTTTTTTTAGCTTCACGCTTTATCCCGCACATGGCAGGGTAGGCAGAGGAAACTGCAGGAACCATACGAACCTAGTGTTAAGACACTCCGTTGCTTAGTCACTGCTTTTCTCCGTCCGTGGGGATGGCTATACTTAAAAATAGAAATTATGCTTATATTTATTATGAATTATTTTATATTAATATTTCAAGGAATTAATGGGGACGGAGTAAGCAGGGACTAAGTAACGGAGTATCTTAACACTAGGTTCTTATGGTTCCTGCAGTTCCCTCTGCCTACCCTGCCCTGTGCGAGATAAAGCGTGAAGCTAAAAATTAAGGAAATAAAAAATCTAATGTGTCTGTAATATATGCAATTTCATATTGTACTACATAAGATTTCGTTAAAATAATAACTTTCCGATTAATTCTCAATTGCTATTTGTCCATGTAGCAAGGACGGAGAAAGCAGTTACTAAGCTACGACGTGTCTTAACACTAGGTTCATATGGTTCCTGTAGTTCCCTCTGTCTACCCTGCAATAAACGGGATAAAGCGTGAAGCTAAAAAAATTTAAAAAAAATATATATACATAAATTTCGATAACCTTTGCTTATTTCCTTTATATATTAAAAATATGCACAAAAATCGAAAATAAGGCCGAATGCAGAAATTGTCTGTGCCTAAACTGCCATATATGAAGCTAAAAATATATTTTAATTTATAAATTTTGACTTCTTTCCCTTTTCTCTCTCCATATTACAATGCCACGGAAAGACGGAAAGCGGAGAACGGAGTGTCTTAACACTAGGTTTCCACGGTTCCTGCAGTTCCCTCTGCTTACCCTGCCATGTGCGGGATAAAGCGTGAAAACATAAAAAAACATTAACTATGAAACGAGTGAAATTGATAATGGTTTGGGTTCCTTACATTTATTTAAACAATACTAAATTATGCCTCGCTTCAGATTAATAAAGCCTCAACGAAAGATGGCTGATTTCATAATGCTAAGAAGTGCGAAGGAAATCATATATTTGGATGTGTTAATTATATAATTTGTTTATACTAATATTTTAAAGTTGATGGATGTTTGGCTGTACTGGGCTAATCTCGGGAACTATTAGTTCAATTTTTTATAGAGTTTTACAGTCTTCCTAGTAATAGTCTTAGTCAGGATATAGTCTATAGACTATATTAGATCATGTTAAACGTTTTGATGTGTTCTACTTAATTAAATAGTATTTTTTTATTTTTTAAATGTTTTTTTTTTATAAAGAGAAGTAGGCATCTGCCTTAAAAAGTACTGATTACTCTCTTGCACGTTTCAAGTTTGATGCATCAATTTTAGTGAACCGCTGGTAATATATTTGATATTGGAAAAATTTTGCATATTTCTTGTAAAATGATTTGTCTTTGACTTTAATTTAATTTGACGTAGTAAAGGGACACTGAGTGACAGCCTCGTTCTTATTTTAAGCTAAGTAATCGATTAAGTACACACTATATACCAACATATATTCCTATTACAAATGATGAAACGAATCAAAAACAAAAAATTTAGTCTAAATATAAATTAAATTTTTGTTTTAAATTAAAGCTTTAAGTGGACAGAAAAAGAAAGTGCCTTAAGTATAGGACAAGACTAACTAACCCTACCCTACCTACCCTTTTTTTTTTTTTTTTTTTTTAACGGGGGGAAATCCTCATGGACTACCTCCGCCTGGGGACAGGCGGAGGGGCGTGCCGGACTCTTACCGACTAAAACCACCCCAGTTTCTCCTCACACGTTCACGTGGGGCCGCGGGAATCCAAATTCTTCCGCAGCCCCGCACTGGTGCTGGCTCGATCCATGCGGGCCTCATCTTTCTTTCGTTACGTCTTAGAGGCGCGCACTGACACACGCACTCGCCTCCATCTCGGGTCTATCGAATAGGGGCGGAGACTTCCCCAAGTCCCTCGCCCCAAGACCCACCCTACCTACCCTACTCTAACCCTGACTTGGTGCTACTATAGACCAGAGCAGCTAATGATACAAAGAAAAGAATTGTGCTGGAGGGCTATTCCAGAAAGCTCTCCGAAATTAATGACATATCTTTTATTTATTTACAATTAAGCAGTCTAACCAACTTATTTCGGATTAAATGAAAAGCTTATTATAAATAAAATAAGTTAATATTAAATAATGTATAAAAAATAATATAGCATCATTAGCTACAAGTGTTAGCTACGCGACAGTTTGTGGGTTCGATTTCCGTGAGGAGAGGATATATTGTTTTGTTTCCATTTTGTTCGCTCTGGCAAATAGTTGGCCAGTTGCGCGGCGTTGAGTTCCGCTGATCAATAACTCAAAACTCCTATGGTTCCTGCAGTTCTCTCTGCCTATCCTACAAAGAGCAGGTTGAAGTGTGAAGCTAAATTGATTCATTTTTTATTTAAAAAATATTTAAATATAAAATTTTGATACTACAATACTTTTAGCCAAATAAAAAGCCATAGTTTTATAAATTGCAATTTTCCACTGCAATGTAACTTTTGTTTATTTGACTTCCAGTTCCAGTTGCAGTTCCCAGTTTCGACTATGATTCAACTTTACAACACAAACTGACTGTTTTGGACGATGCAGTAGTCAAATCAAATTTCTCATTGTCAAATAAAATGCACTAGTTTTTAGTAGGCTTTTTGTAAATTTCCGTGATTTTTAGCTTATCTATTTAACACTCATATAGTAGAGTAGGTGGAGGGAACCCCAGGAACTGTGAGAATCTGGTGTTAAGACACTCTGTTCCCTGGTTTTCGCTTTTTTTTAGGGCATTACGTGTTGAGTGGCGGAATTAGATGACGCGCTTATCTAGTTGTCAGAGCGAAGAAAATGAAAATGATATAATCCCTAAGTGGGAATCGAACCCACAAACCCTTGCATTTATAGGCAGTAAACTACCACGGCGGTCACCACGGCGGTAAACTTTCATTTTCTTGCTTTTGTTGCTTTTGTGGATTGCCCCGTTTTATACAATAAATTTTGATTTCACATGTCTCAGATAGAAATATCTAGTAGATCAGAGAAAGTTATTAGCTTTTATCTGGAAGACAGTATTGACCACCGTATAACTTTATCCGTAATGGATAGCCGGCCTTTAACATTATTTCGATATTATATACAAGATAAGTTATTTAAAACAATAGACCATTTATAACTAGGTAGGTGCTTCACTTTTGTGTGGGGAAACTCTTATTATTGTAGATTCAAGTTCCATCACGCATAATGTAGGGAAGGCAGAGAGTGCCAGAGAACTTAGTGATAAGCCACTTCGATTTCCGCTTACCTCTTCACATCACTTTACAAGGTGAAACCAAAACAATTGAAGACGAAAAGAGGTTGAAACCGAAACAATTGAAGACATGAGTGGATGAAGGGGTTATGTAACATTTTTTGTATAAACCGATTTTTATGCTGAATGAAGAAGTTATGTATATATTTTATTTACTAAATAAGTTATCTTATTTTTCCACTTCATATTATTAGTGCCATTATATTAACTACAATTTGACGCAAATAGTTATGTACATATTTAACAATAACATGTCCATTATCTCCACATTTTCAAATTGTATCATATCCCCTTCATCCACTCATGTCTTCAATTGTGCTAATAGCCTTGGGTTATGTTTTATATAGCTTAGTTTAACGCTGGTAAACGGTGTTTAACGCTGTCATTCTATATATTCC
>JAZFAU010000295.1:0-102500 GCA_037178615.1 Dione vanillae | reverse complement strand
ATATATATATATATATATATATATATATATATATATATATATATATATATATATATATATATATATATATATATATATATATATATATATATATATATATATATATATATGTGTTTGTGTGTGTGTGTGTGTTATATATTATAAATGAATTGAAAGTCGATCAGTTTAGTTCACTGATATCCGGATATTTTCGTTCACCCGGACAACCTTTGAACGGCTTATCCGGTTAAGCTCGTCTCAAGACCGGTTGTAAAGCGACAGGCTTTGTGGTATTTTATACTACACGCCCGGATTTCGATGTTCATAACGGATTATCTTTTGTTTAGTTTCCTCTATATGAAAATACGAGTATAATACTATTGTAATTAATCGAAGAACAAATTTTAACAATTGACATGGCAAAGTATGATCTGAAAGCTTAATATCTGACAACGTGACCTTAGTCAAAACTAAAATAGGTAAAATATCAAGGCTATATACAAAAAGTTAGGTAAAAATTAGTAATACTTAGGCACAGGATCATTTTTCCCATTTCACAATATTTATACGTGCTGTGTAACGCGTGAGGTAGTCATAATTAAATACGAATGACGTAAAGATATCGTACTGTGAAAATATTATTAATAACTGAATGAGCAAGAGATATATCTCTGTCCCGCTCTGACAGGATAGTGTACGCCGCGTCATACTTGACAAATGGCGATTTATTTTGGAACTATAATTTAATTATTTATTTTGTGTGAAAAAAATATTTTATTATTCTGAAAATGATACTTGTTTTACAATTTTATTAATTTAATAAAGGCTAGTTAATACTATACTTTAAATGAAGTTCGTGACATCCACTGTATACGATCGAGGATGAGTTTGATACTTAAAGAAAATGCAAAGCTAGGCAAAGCGCGGCGTTGAGTTCCGCCACTCAACACGCAATGCCTCGAAAACGGCGGAAAGCGGGGACGGAGAAAGCAGGGACTAGGCAACGGAGTGTCTTAACACTAGATTCCCACGGTCCCTGCAGTTCCCTCTGCCTACCCTGCCTTGTGAAAAAAAAAAAAGAAAATGCAGCGGAATTTGTACCTGCGCCCTCGTACTCGGGCAGAGGGCGAGGGTTCAAATTTCGCTGCGTTCAAATTTTTATACGTTTTATTTTTCATTATTTTTATTCATCAGTATGACTTAACACTTTAAAAATATGAGGATGAGTTTGGCTCACATATTTTTTAGTGTATTAATTAATTTATACGGAATATACAGGGTGTGGATGTTACCGCGACCTTCATTTAAAGCATAGTATTAACTAGCCTTCATAAACTTGGTAAAATTATAAAACAAGTAAAATTTTCAAAAATAAAAAATATTTTTTTCAAACAAAATAAATAATTCTGTGAGAGCGGGAAAGAGATACAACCCTTTCTCATTAGGTTATTTTTTTGAATGAAAGGTGACAGATTGACGACGTTTGATAGTATTTGTGTAGTACGAAGTCGACACGTCATTCGTATTTAATTATGTCCACCTCACGCGTTACACAGCACGTATAAATATAGTAAAATAGGAAAAATGATCCTGTGGATAAACTATTGATAATTGTGAATTACTTTTTTGTATATAGCCTTGAAATATCTTCCTCTATAAGTAGTTTTGATAACGACCGTCGTGTCAGATACACCCTGTATATATATAGAAACAGGGGACGGTGTATACCGACACTATTTCCTCTGCCTCACCAGCTGTATGCAAAGATATAGTACATGCAATAGAAAGTAATGTAAGCTGTTTTCAGTAAAGTAAAGCCGTCATTCGTGTGCATTAGTCGAGTACTTTGCCAACCGGTGTTCACTATCTCGCACTGAGCTCTCGTTTATCTCGTGTCACTGTTAGAGAAAGTGCTTGGCGTTAGCTTTAGAAGGTAGTCGGTTCAAATTTGTTGGAAAATGTCGTTTGAAAGCTGTTTTTCTATATAATTATTATAATATTGTAGTTTGTTTGTTGGAACACGCTTATATTCCTAATATAGTTATAAATAGTCCTTTTTATATGCAAACAGTAAGTATGCAAAGAGAACCGATTCATTCGGTACATTCCATTTCCAGCTATCCGTTGCTTGATGTGTTGCGTATTCAGTGTTGAAATTTAGGCTCCAGTAGGAATCGAACCCACTAATCTTTACATTACAGTCGTAAATCGCCTTAAATTGGATTTATTATTGCATAATATATAGTACAATTTTTGAAGGTTATTAATGTATATTTCCTGATCTAATATAGTAACATATCACTGCATTCTGACACTTAACGTACATTATCACTAATCTGGGGAAGCATTAAGAACCGAAAGCAATTTTTGTTAAAAAATCTATGTTTTTAAGTCTCCACGCTATAAACCACACATAGCAGTATGTGCAGGTGAAATCGGAGAACCGTGGGGACTTACTGTTAAGACACTCCGTTTTCCCGCTAGATGCCTTTTTAAGAGGCATTAAGTGTTAAATTGTGGACCTCAACGACGCACTTGCTAAGATGCCAGAGAAAAGTAAATAGAAATGAAAAAGTTATCTTTCCCGAGCGGGAATTGAACCCAAAAACCGTCACGTTTACAGGCAAACGCTGTGCATCATCACGACGGTCCTTTTTAATTCATCTCTTTATTATAGATTACTCGTAAATAAACGGGGGTTCGATTCACACAAGTGGTAGATGGATTTTTCATTTCCATTGTCTTCGCTTTGGTACCTAGACGCGGTAATGGCGCGGCGTTGAGTTCCGCCACTCAACACTCAAACAATGTTTCGAAAACGCGGAAAGCAGGGAACGGAGTGTTTTAACACTATGTTATACGGTATGCGATACTCTTTGACTACCCTGCTATGAGCGGGATAAAGCTTTAGTCTGTGTATGTGTGTCTTTAAAAGTAATATCTCAGAATAGTTTCCTTCCAATACGGACAGTAGCTTGCATTCAACAGTATTTGACATAAAATCATCGCTTTTATAGACATTACTTCTTGAATTCCTAACTTAGAACATTGCTGTTCTTAGTCAATAATGCATTTACAATATAAGGGGAAATATTACAATAAAATACTAATTCAATGTTAAAATCCGATAAAAAAATGTGCATATTTAAAATGCGTTGGTACAAAATGTACCCACTAAGTAAAGAACTAGCAAAATAAGTAGTGATATATCACTAAAAATGACTATTTCTCCATGAAGGTGTATAAAAGAGGACAAAATTCAATGTAGCTTGAACGATGAAGGCAAAGGAAAGTGGATTGCAACGACAAAGCCGTTAATAAAGGATGTAATGCAGCGCATCCTGCGAATACACGATTTAGTCATTCCGCTCTTTAATTCATTTTGTGTACTAAAAATGAAGTAATATAAGTTTATTTTCTATTCTGTATTAAGATCTAGTGTTAAAACACTCCGTTGCTTAGTCCCTGCTTTCTCCGCCCCCGCTTTCCACCTTTTTCGAGGCATTGCGTATTGAGTGGCGGAACTCAACACCGCGCTTTACCTTATTTCCAGAGCGAAGAAAATGGATCAATAGAATAGAAAAATCCATCTTCCGTGCGGGAATCGAACCCTAACACCGTCCACGACTGCGCCACGACGAATTTTATATATTTTTTATATATTATGAATCTTGTGTTAAATTAAATAAACTATAATTATTAAATTAGCTTTTTTCAATTTATTTTATTATTTTATTTTTAATCATTCCTTTACCTAGATATAGGTAATAGGTGTATATATATATATATATATATATATATATATATATATATATATATATATATATATATATATATATATATATATATATATAATATATATATATATATATATATATATATATATATATATATATATATATATATATATATATATATATATATATATATATATATATATATATATATATATATATATATATATATATATATATATATATATATATATATATATATATATATATATATATATATATATATATATATATATATATATATATATATATATATATATATATATATATATATATAAACAAAAAGTCGTATTTATAATCAGATCTTTAGAATGGCTTTCTGTTGTCTAAATGTAGATATATTAGGTCATTTTTTAGTTTTAATTCGGTCTTGATTTTAAACTACATTCAATTGGCAAGAAACCAGTTCTTGTACGACTTTATATATAGATATATACTCTACATATAGCCCGCATATAGTACACTTGTAATGGTAATTAGATTATACTTGTAGATATTATAACGTAAAAGAAAATCTTTGATGCTCTTAAACAAATATTGTATAAAAGAAGCTTAATGAAATTTGGCGTGTTTTATCTTAAGTGTTAGAGGAAGTCGATATATAATAAATCATATAATTAAATATGTTTTAAATTAATATACAACATATAGTACTATATGTATTACAATATATACAAATGTATGTATATGTATAAATGTATGTATAAGTATGTGACGTACGCGTTTCTATGGCAACGCGTTCATGAATCTATGGCAATAGTTTCTATTTACATTATTTTGCTGTTTCCTGCTCCGCTAGAGTAAAGCGCGGCGTTGAGTTCCGCCAATATATAAAAATATCTTGATTTCAAGTTTAAAATAGCAAAGTCAATTTCCAGTAGGAGAATACGAATTTTAATTTCCATTTCATTTGATCTGACAACTAGGCAAAGCGCGGCGTTGTGCTCCGACATTCAACACGCGATGCCTTGAAAATGCGAAAAGCAGTGGTGGTGTCGGTAAAGTGCGAATAAAAATGTAACACAGTAGATAAAACAAAAGCGGTTACATACAAGATTTCTGCGTATATTATTATACAAGAAGTGAAGTTAAATTATTTACGTATATGTATGTCGGCGCTAGGACATTGATGCACTGTTAGGAGTCCACTTTCCACCTTTTTTGTGTGTTGAGTGGCGGAACTCAACGCCGCGCTGTGCCTAGTTTCCAGAGCGAAGAAGATGGAGATAGAGGAATCCATCTTCCTCGAGTGGGAATCGAACCCTCAAATCGTCGCGTTTACAGACAGACGCTTACGCTCAGTCTATTTTTCATAATAAAATAACAGAGTCATATCAGTGGGGACGGAGAAAGCAGGAACTAAGTAACGGAGTGTCTTAATACTAGGTTCCTATGGTTCCTGCAGTTCCCTCTGCCTACCCTGCAATATTCGGGATAGAGCGTGAAGCTAAAAAAGAAAAAAGTAATATAAATTGGTTTATTTTCGTACGATAGTACAGAAGAAATCAACTTCTCATAATTGTCCTTTTTATTTAATTACCACCTGACTTTTTGTTCAATATTCAAAAATAATGTCATAAAGAACTTAGCAAAAAATACAGGCTTTCATGATTTCAATAATTAAACATTAATTTCAATACTAAATACTTTAGTAACAATAAAATCATAAAATGTATAATGATTTTTTTAGCTTCACGCTTTATCCCGCATATGGCAGAGTAGACAGAGGGAACTGCAGGAACCACAGAATCTAGTAATAAGACACTCCGTTCCGCCTTTTTCGAGTCATTGCGTGTTGAGTGGCGGAACTCAACGCCGCGCTTTGCCTAGTTGTCAGAGCCAAGAAAATGGAAATAGAAAAATTCAAATTCCCTGCGTGGGAATCGAACTCATAAACCGACGCCACGACGGTCCATATAATGATTTGGCCCATATATATTTCACAGTAAAAATAGTACAAAATATTATACTTACATCTAAGTGTCGTAACACTCCGATCTCTCTGGCTAACATATTATATGTCAGATATTTATAAAATTACAACCTCAAGGGATTTTAACTCAAAATCATTAGCAAGGAGCTTTGATTAAACATCCTTCTGCGCCTGCAGTTGAATATTATAACAAATTATAGTATTAAGCTTCTTGATTTATCTCAAAAGCTTTGAAACGGAAGTGAATCAGATAAAGCTACAGACGCTGAATGGTAAAGACAGCAAAGGTATAGGTATAGATATAGATATATAGATTGATATTTTGATTTGATTTTATATGCATATATATTAATACTTAAAGAAAATGCAGCGGGATTTAAACATGCGCCCTCTTGCACAGTTACAAAGAGGGTTAAAATCCTGCTGCGTTCAAAGTTTTATATGTTTTTCATTAAATATTTTTCTATCATTAGTATGGAGTAACACTATTTTGATGATCAAAATATGAGGATGACTTTGGTTCAGATAACCAATTGAAAGAATCAATTTTTAGCTTGAGGGCCGTCGTGGCATAGAGGCACAGCGTCTGCCTGTAAGCGGTTTGTGGGTTCGATTTTCACCCGAGGAGGATAAGTTGTTTTCTTTCTCTCTTTTCCTTTCTTCTCTCGCTCTAGCAATTGCTCTTTTAACACCTCTGCTGTTACACAGGGCCGTGGGCGGTGATCACTTACCATCAGGTGAGCCGACCGCTCGTTTGCCTTGTCCTTCCCATAAAAAAAAAGTAATAACGCAGCGTCGAAGATGGAAGGCTTGCACGCAGCGATCCCTGCCAGCCCTACCTAGGGCTGCAACATTCCATCAGCCACGAGCACCATACGGGAGCACACTGCTAGGGCGTCCCCCCGAGGCGACGCGCACCAGTGCGTCCCCGCTGGTGTGAAAAGTGGAGACGAATGCGGCGTTGGGGACCGCCACCCAGCACGCCATGTCCGGAACGGCGGGAAGTGGAGGACGGAGCTACAAATAGCTGCGTGGAATGTAAGAGGAGGGATGGACCAGAAGATGAATGAGCTATTAGATGTGATGGATGAGCGAGATTTGGATGTCATTTGTATGACTGAGACCAAACGAAAGGGTAATAATGCGACCAATTTGCCGGGCAGCCGCGTCGCTCTCTGGGCCGGCGTTCCAGAGAGCGAACGCGGTTGTCAAGGTGTAGGTGTGTTATTGTCCTCACGATTGGTTAGTGCAGTGGTAGAGTACGAGGCGATCAACCCTAGACTGCTTTGGGTTCGCTTCAAGCTGGGGATTACAAGAATATTCTTGTTGGTGGCATATGCGCCGGTATCCTCAGCTTCATTGAGCGAACTTGAGGGGTTTTGGGAGAGTGTCAGGGATGTTCTAGGCAGTGTTAGAGGAAATGAAAAATTAATATTATGTGGAGACATGAACGGATGGGTCGGAACCGCGAGAAGTGGTTACGAAGGTGTGTTAGGTCATTATGGTGACAGAAGAGTGAATGAGGCTGGAAAGCTCATTTTGGAACTTTGCAAGGAAAGGAATTTGTTTGTGGCAAACACGATGTTTGACCACAAACAAATTCACATGTATACGTGGGAGCGCATGAGAGAGAAAAGTATGATTGATTTATTCCTAGTGGATCAGCGGATTTGAAAACAAGTGATGGACACACGTGTGTTTAGGGGTGCCGACTTGGGAACGGACCACTATCTAGTAATTGCTAGATTTAGGGGTTTATTCGTAGGATGGCGTAACCGCACGAGGTGTTCATACTTGGAATCGAATTATCGCATAAGAAGCTGGAAGCTTCAAGATCCACCGATCAGAGAGGAATATATAGAAAGGGTTTCCGAAAAGCTTGACAGTTATGAAATAGGAAATGAAAGTGTTGAAGTATGCTGGCAGAACCTTAGGAGCTGCATGGTAGAAGCTGCGACAGAGGTATGTGGTACAAGGAAAAGAGGCTTTAGTAAAAAGCGTGACGAATGGTGGGATGATGAAGTAAAAGATGCTGTAGAAAGAAAGAAGAAGGCATGGCAGGATTATAAAGCCTCGAGTAAGAATAAAAGTATGAGAGAGATTAAAAAGAAAGAGTATAAGCTGCAAAAGCACCAAACGAAAGCACTGATAAAGATGAAGCGTGAAAGAACCGAGAGTAAAAGAGATGAAAGGTTGACGAGCAACTTCCGGGATAATACGAAGCTTTTCTGGCGAGAAGTTAGTGATTCACGGAGTTGTTCGTCAACCTTTAAAATGAAAGGGGTGCTTTCGAAGGACGGTGAGATACTTACAAATAGATCACACGTTTTGCAGCGATGGGCGGAATTCTACAAGGAGATGTATGAATGTGATGACGCTTCTGCCTCAAGTGACAGCGACAAGCTGAGTCTTGATGTAGCAGATGGCGAAATCAGTATAAAAGAAGTTGAGAGTGCAATAAGAAGCTTGAAATGTGGTAAGTCAGCGGGAGCGGATGGAGTTACTGCCGAGATGATCAAATATGGTGGACCTCGCATCTTGGACTTGTTCTGGTTTCTGTGCAATTTATGCTGGAAATCGGGGGAGGTCCCAGATGATTGGCAAGGTGCAGTCATCGTGCCTTTGTATAAAGGCAAAGGTTCACAGATAGACTGTGCAAGCTATAGGGCAATCAATTTGATTAGCTTAGGTGGTAAAGTATATGCAAAAATTTTAGCGAGAAGAATGCAAGACAGATCCGAAAGGCTACTGTGGGAGGCCCAAGGAGGTTTTAGACCTGGAAGAGGATGCATGGATCAGATCTTTTCCATCCGTATGATCACAGAGAAGTTTTTGGCTGTAAACCAAAAGGTTTTCTGTGCTTTTGTGGACTTGGAGAAGGCGTTCGACAGGGTCGTGAGAAAGAAGTTGTGGGAGATACTACCCCGGTACAATGTGAACGGACCCTTGCTGCAGGCTGTAAAATCTCTTTATAGAGATCACTTAGCCTGCGTGCGAGTAGGAGCCGACATGTCGCCTCGGTTTGGCATCCAATCAGGTGTCAAACAGGGTTGTGCCATGTCGGCTTGGTTGTTCAATTTGTATTTGGATAGCTGTCTCCAAGGACTGAAAGAAAGTGACATGGGTGTAAAAGTGGGTGACTTGAAGATAAATTGCTTGTTGTACGCAGATGATGCAGTGCTTATTGCATCATCAGAAAGCGAGTTGCAGGCATTGGTCACCATTCTGAAAGACGGGTGTGAAACTAATGGTCTAAGCCTGAATGCAAGTAAGACAAAGGTTCTGGTATTTGAAAGAGACGAGGAAAGGACGGAATGCAAGATTTTCGTGAATGGAAAATTATTGGAACAAGTGAACGAAGTAGTATACTTGGGAAGTATGTTAAGTAGAGATGGTAGATACGAAATGGTTGTGGAAAGACGTATTGCTGCCGGTAACAGAACGAACGGTGCCTTAGCTGCGTTGTTGAGACGGCAGAACGTCAGCGTCGCTGCACGTTTGGCCGTACACAATGCAGTTTTGGTTCCGACGCTGTTATATGGCAGTGAAGCGTGGGTATTACAGAAGAAGAATGAAAGAAAGATGAATGCTGTGGAGATGCGATCTCTTTGAAGGATATGCGGAGTCAGCTTAGCTGACCGAATCCGCAACGGAGAGGTACACAGGATGGTAGGTACCAGCGAGGATGTCACAGTAAGAATGAAGAAGAACGTGCTCAGATGGTTTGGGCACGTCGAAAGAATGAGTGACGAAAGAATGGTAAAAAAGATATATAATGGAAAAGTGAGTGGTAAGAGAGGTAAGGGGAGACCTCGGTTGACTTTCGAAAACACAGTATCGAAGATACTGGAGGAAGGTCACGTAAAAAGCATGAGGACTCCCCGGAGAGCATGCATGAAGAGGTTAATGACAGTGGACGAGGAGAAAGGTATGCAGGGACCGCAGCGTTTGGCGCTCCGTTCTCTCTGACTACCCCGTTAGGGATAGAGCGTGAAGCTATGTATGTATGTATGTATGTTAAGTCCCGCCCCCTAGCTCGTACAACTGACGTAAAGATCGTCGTCGTACCACAAAAATACTGTTAAAGGTTGTCAATCTGTCAGCTTTCATTCAAAAATATTATATGAGAATATGAGAAAGAGAAATATCTCTTTCTCGCTCTGACAGGATCGTGTACGCTTCCGTCATCCTTGACAAGTGGTGTTTTATTTTGGAACAAATATTTGATTATTTGAAAAAAACATTATAATATTAATAATACTATACTTTAAGGTCGTGTATATATATATATATATATATATATATATATATATATATATATATATATATATATATATATATATATATATATATATATATATATATATATATATATATATATATTATATATATATATATATATATATATATATATATATATATATATATATATATATATATATATATATATATATATATATATATATATATATATATATATATATATATATATATATATATATATATATATATATATATATATATATATATATATATATATATATATATATATATATATATATATATATATATATATATATATATATATATATATATATATATATATATATATATATATATATATATATATATATATATATATATATATATATATATATATATATATATATATATATATATATATATATATATATATATATATATATATATATATATATATATATATATATATATATATATATATATATATATATATATATATATATATATATATATATATATATATATATATATATATATATATATATATATATATATATATCTTAACATCAATACGCTCTGGAGTCTAGACACATGTGGTACTATCGTGAAAAATTTCGCTCCGAATTCGATGCTATGATTAGATTCATATGAAATTTATAAGACTTGTATAGCATAGGTATAGATAATATTTAAACACGCTCGTATCGTGTCATGAATAAATACATATATAATTTTACTGTATATTTATATTGTATGTGTTTGTGTGTATTTTTCTGAATCTAATTTATTGTTTACAACTCGAAGGAATGCTTTATGACGAGCATTTTATAAAATATACTGTAGATATTACAGTTACAATGTTGAAAGTCAAAAATAGCAAATAAAATAATAATAAAAACTGAACATATATAAATAAATACGTATAACAGAGAAATTAGAAATATTGATAATACAAATCTCGGAACAAATTACTTTAGCTTCACGCTTTAACCCACTTAGAGCAGGGTAGGCAGAGGAAATCGTAGGAACCGTGTGAACCTCATAATAAGACGCTGATCTCCACGCACCTCATTTTCGAGGCATTGTATGTTGAGTGGCGTAACTCAACACCGCGTTAATTAGTTGCCAGTGCTATGCAAAATTGAAAAGAAATAATCCATCCTCTCCTTATGGGAATTGAACCCGTAAACCGTCGCCGCTTATCGCACGCAACTACCTATAGTGTAATAAATTATATATATTATAATAACATAGTAAAAAAAATATCTAAAATCACATATATTTAAGTTTAAAACAAACCTATTATAACGTAAGTCATTAAAAAATTCTGAGCCTATAATCTGGTTAGCTTAAACAACAATGAAATTCTGAATAAAGGGTCTAAAATACCCCACGGATGAATTCATTTCATTGTTCAAAACTCATTAGTTGAGCACAATGGAAGATAGTGTAAAGATTGTGGCAGTCTTCAGACTGTCTTGTCTTAGTGCTTTGACCGATAGTTAGCAAAAAAAATACTAAATGCAATACATAATAGTTATTATGTATTGCATTTAGTATTTTTTTGTTTATTTAGTTAAATACAAAAGTTTTTATTTAGTAAGTAAATAATAAAAAAATGTAATATAATAACATATACGAGTATGTTTAGATTTTTATTAAAAATCGTGGATGCGGAAAACTGAAGAAGAGAAGACGATATGTTTAGAAAAAGGTGGTTAAAGTTACTTTTTAAAAATAACATCGTAGACAATATCGAGCGTATTCGGAAGAGATTCGGCGTAATTGCGTTAAATGTCATAAATAACTTAAGAATTATAAATATTTCATTTAAATATTTTATTTAAATGCCTGCATGCATCTGCTAGGATTGACGCGATTGAATTGCTTTAATAGCCTTTTTGTCTAAGACGCATAATTTGTCAACAATGAAAGAACTTAAAGCATTTATATGAAATGAATACTTTACCATAGTGTAAACACAGTGGCTTGTATTCGAATTTGAATTTCAGCATTTTTTATACAATTTTGAATTAGGTTAAAAGGCGAAGAACATTGTTTTCTATTAGGATGCACCATGGCCGTGTACTTCATACATATAAATTAAGTTTTCAATTTCATACAAAAATGTATAAGCAAATAGTAATTTACAAGCAAGATTACTCTCGTATTTTAACGGAAATTGTAAAAAACTATGTACTGGCCACATTGATTCACGTGAAAGAGCATTCCTTAAAAAATCAATTATAAATGGACCATATAAATCTATAGTTTCTAAGATAATGCATTTCAACACACATACAAACACATTTCCGCTGTAAAAATCTAATAATAACAACAAGTCGCGACAGTTTTGTCGCACGTCTGTTCTCCAACCAAGACTTATTTGACGGTTGGCGAGTGGCCAATATAAAATCGGGCCGATTTTATTGGCACTGTTTTCAGCAAAATTATAGACCATGGATATTTGTCACTGCGGAGTTGAAACGATTATTATTTATATTGATTTTTTTTATTTTATGATGTGTTGATGGGAAATGAGGATTGATATATACTGTAGGAGGATATAGTAGGTAATTTTGCGCAGTTGAGTTTAGTCAATCAATGTGTTTTTTCTTGTAAAACGACTATATCTATGTACCTCTCTGCTATATGCTGCTATAACAGAGAGAGAGAGAGAGAGAGAGAGAGAGAGAGAGATATACATAAAAGAGAGATATAGCTAAGATATAGTTACTTACTATATAAGTTACTGTAGGTATAGCGGGCGATATCTGAATAAATAACATATTTATTATGACCTAAGATTCTTCTAGTATGCTATCATATTAATAATATTTAATTCGTTTGTGTCAAATGAGAAAGCTTGTTCTTTTTTGAAATTTCAAAAATCTCTTGGTTCCTTTCTAACTAACGTATGGCATAGTGGTTAAGGTGCTTGGACGGTTTCCATGAGGCGCATGTTCAAGACCCGCTGCGTTCGACTTTTTATTTCTTTATTTCTTATTTTAATTCTTTAAGTATTCATTTATTACTTTTGTACACTCACAAAAACAAAAATTTGCCTGTACACTGTCTGTCAGTCACTCACTGTCAGTGTTAGAAGGCTGTCAGTCACTCAATTATTTCATTTAAATTCTGTCAGTTTCTTCTTTAAGTGGATATACAAAAGTCGTATCTTCTTCAAAGCACAATTTCATATAAAAAATTTAAATTTATTTTAATTTTAAACATTTAAAACAACACATTTTTTGTTCATTATATATATATATATATATATATATATATATATATATATATATATATATATATATATATATAATATATATATATATATATATATATATATATATATATATATATATATATATATATATATATATATATATATATATATATATATATATATATATATATATATATATATATATATAAACATCTATTATCTTGCATTACATAGCCTCTTTAACTTAATTCCCAAAAACACCTAGTGATAAGACACTCCGCTGTCCACAACACAGTAAATCATACAAAATGACACACATTATAATAATTTTCATTAAAAAATCCTTTATAATGTATAAGTATATTCCACGGTTTTCACAGTCCTTGTTTGAACTGTACGTAATTAAAATTGGGTAGATATCACCTGGTATGGCTTTAAGATATTTGGCTTTAACCCTCGCCCGTTTCGATTCAAAATGAATTTAATACCTTACTCGTAATTATAGGGAAATGTATGTATAGATATACCTACAGGTAGAGGTATAGGTAGAGGTATATATAGTGGTGAATAATTTAAGTGATAAAAGCAAGGTAGATTAGAAAGGGAGATAAATTTTTGATTAGTGAATAAATTATTCTTGATCCCTAAATGGTTTTAGTTTTACATGTTTGTTTTCAGCTTCACACTTTATCCCGCAATGCATACAGGTTAGGGAGGGATGACCTAATGTTGAAATGCGTGTTAACAATTCAATACCGCACTTTCTTTTACCGGAGTAAAAAATCAAAAGTATATTGACCTTAAGTGACCTTTGAGAAAAACAGTAAAGAAGAAGTTAGTGGAGAAAGGTCTCGTTAAAACTTTAATGTATAAAAAGAATAAATTGTTGTCATTTTTCAAATCTGGAGAGATAAAACGCGGCGTTGAGTTCCGCTTCTTACTACGCCCGTATTAAAGTATATGGCATATAATGGTCACATGACATTATATCTATTTTAAATTTAGTTTCACGATTTACCCTGCCAATAGCAACAGTCCTGCCTCTACATAAGAGGGAATCACAGACACGTGTGAACCTAGTGTTAAAACACTCCATTCCCCCTTTCCGCCTTTTCGAAAATTTACGCGTTGTAGTGGCTGGAACCTAATGCCCCGATTGCTTAGTTGCCAAAGCGAAGATAATGGAAATTAAATAATCCTTCCTACCCCCATGGGAATCGAACCCACGAACCGTGGCGTTTACATATATTATTCAAACATATATTTAATTTAATTTCAGTGCCAATTTTTCACGACGAGACAAATGGTTTAATGTTGACTCATTAGCGTGTACAGGTGCGTATTCGAAAAGTTTATTCAAAAAATAATATATTTTCATCGTATACTAATTTCGTTTAATATAGTTTTGGTACATATAAAGCTTTTAATCAATCTACTTTATTCCTTTTGTTTACAATATACATTTTTTTTTTGATGGGAAAGACCAAACGAGCGGTCGACGCCCACGGCCCTGTGTCACAGCAGAGGTGTTACAAGAGCGTTGCTGGCCCTTAAGATTCGTATCGATCCGGAAACTAAAATAATCTTAAAGCTTAAAAGAACCCAAGATACAAGATAGTTGTTTTAAAATAATTTTCTCAGCTCTAGTAAGATAAAGGATGGAGTTTACTTTCAGCGCTCATTACGACATACGATTATATCTAACTTTTGTCTCAATCAGGATTCAAACTTTCAACCTCTGTTACAGCAATTTCATAGGGATGATGTATTGAAAATGTTTTAACAACATACAAGCGAATATTGGTATTACTTTGGTTTACGTGAGCAAAACAATATTAAGAAATATTTTATATTTTAAATTGAAATAGTTATCTAAATCCATTGAATAATTTACATATATTTATAGTTTCAATAATTGACAATAACGGCTTATACATAGCCATGCATGAATTTAATTGAAAGTTTGAAATTAAATCAAGTCCATCATGGTGCAGCGTGTGCCTGTAAACGCGTGAGCTTGGGGGTTCGATTCCCACTAGGGAAGGATGGATTATTTCATTTCCATTTTCTATGCTATGGTAACTAGACAAGCGCGGACGTTGAGTTTCGCCATTCCAACATGCAATGACTAGAAAGATAGAAAGCGGAGAACGGAGTGTCTTAACACTAGGTCACCATGGTTCCTGTGCTTGCCCTCTGATATAATTAAAAAACAATATGTTTACTATCATCATCATCATGTCAGCCGTAGGACGTCCACTGCTGAACATAGGCCTCCCCCAGGGACCTCCAGTGCGCCCTGTCTAATGCTATTCGCATCCAGTGGCTGCCTGCAACCCGGACCAATACGTCCGTCCACCTGGTAGGAGGCCGTCCCACGCTGCGCTTGCCGGTACGTGGTCTCCATTCGAGAACCTTTCTGCCCTAGCGGCCGTCAGTTCTCCGTACTATGTGCCCTGCCCATTGCCACTTCAACTTACTAATTCGTTTTCTATAATCGATATTAATAATTTACATATAGACATAGCTTCAATATATATTTACATTTTCGTATCTTAAATTTAATGCAATTATTATAAATTAATTATTAAATGTTAATTGAATCCATAATAACTTTTATACCTGAAGATAGAAAATACTTGTTAACTGTACTGTATAATAGAACCATGTCTTTGTAATTTTCTTAGAACTTGGATTTTCTTTGTTATATATTTTCTTTTAATATTGAAAAATAATATAAGAAATATGAATATATATTAAAAATATACTGTGTATTTGAATTTCTTAGGTTTTTCGCAAGTAGGCCAATTTTTGAGAGCTACTTGTTACCAGAGAGTAATGTTGTTATTCGATTCTTTTTAGGCGTTTTCATTTATATTTATTTGAGGGGCTTTATATCTGTAATCTACACAGCAGGTGTTGAACCTGCACCTCTTGGGACTGTTGAACTCCTCTGGCCATACGCTTTTATCAAATGACGTAGAATGTATGACGTAGTAATTATATTATGCTTGTTCCAACTCATTTATGTTGATAACATCACTATGTAGATGGAGATTTTTAATAAATGTTATATATAAAATATTTCTAGCACATATATAACATTTGGAAATATAAGAGTTTAAATTAATGTAAAATATAAATTGAATTGAATTGAATAATTTTGTGTTCGTTGTAACAGTAAATTCAATTGCTCAAAATATTGTAACAGATCATTTTATCCAATTCCATCCATTTATAAGAAATATATTATAAACTAATATTAAAAATCAAAATGCAAAATATCCTAACATTATACAAAATAAGGCTGAATATTTTAACACTCCTATCTAAATTTACAAAAAAAAAAAAAAATCCAACATCCAAATCCGTACCTGCACCGACACGCTTCATTACCAAATACATTCAGTTCAATAGTGTAAAAATGCTTACAATATTTTTTTGTTATTTTCCCATTTTAAAATAAAATCTCATGCTTTTTACGTTTTATCGCGTATTTGTACAATAATATTGATGTTGCGAGTGTGTAAGAGATATTGCATGGCAAGTGAACTATCATATTTTAAGCCAATACCCAAAATTGTCAATTTGTTTGAATGAATAAATATATTTGTGGATTTTTGGTTGTGTGAATTTGGTTTGGATTATTTAGCAAGGTGCGGCGTTGAGTTACGCAATGTATTGGATAAAAACGGAGATTGAATAAAGTGTATGTGTGTGTTAGTTACTATGCAGAAAGCGTAAAATTCTAATGTATATTTTCATCATCTGTAAGCATAATCGGATAACGTTTCGTATATATATATTTTTTTAGCTTGACGCTTTATCTCGCACATGGCAGGATAGGCAGAGGGAACTGCAGGAATCGTGGAACCTAGACCTTAAGACACCAGAGTGTCAGAGAGAGAGCAGAGACTAAGCAATAGATTGCTTAGTCTCTGCTTTCTTCGTCACCGCTTTCCGCCTTTTTTCGAGGCATTGCGTGTTGAGTGGCGGAACTCAACGCCGCGCTTTGCTTAGTTTCCAGAGCGAAGAAAATGGAAATAGAAAAATCCATCTTTCCCGAGTTTAGTGAGAACCGAACCCACAAACCGTCGCGTTTACAGGCGGACGCTTACTCCTCTGCGCCACGACTCACAATTTAGTCTCATGTTCAAACATTCATATATGTACATGCATAAGTACGTAATTTGCTTCACCCTATATATAGAAACCCATAAACCGTCGCGTTTATACGATCTCTATATTAACATAACTCTCATTAAGTAACATATAACCTTTCAAACTAAAACAAATGACAATCGGATATCGAACTCCGTACTTAATGCATCACATGCACAGTGTCAGAGAGATATCGTGGAAGTAGCAACAGTGCTTAATAGTGCTGGAATTAGTTTCCAGTAGTTTTCTGACAGATTATAAATGACTTCTGTCTATAAAGTCCCCACTGAGGGGCGAAGGTGGATTTCTCATTTATATATTTAAATGCGATAAGATCTTATTTTCTGTTGAAGTAATATATAATATATAATATGTTATGTATTGCATAATATATGTTACATAGGTATATATACCTATTAGGGTTAATAATATATTTAATAATTATAAATTTCTTTTCGTCTTTTTCGTGTTCTTCGTCTTTTCTCGTTACTTTTCTCTCCTCTTCTATTCTCTTCTGTACTGTCCCATCCTGTCTCGTCAACTCAACGCCGCGCTTTGCCTAGTTGCCAGAGCAAAGAAAATGGAAATAGAAACATCCATCTTCTCCGAGTCGGAATCGAACCCAGAAACCGTTGCGCTTACAGGCAGACGCTTACGCGTCTGCGCCACGACGGTCCTCGTCTATATATAATTTTAAATTTACCGTAAATTTCCTGATATTATATAAATTTAAAGAAAATAAATTATATTCTTGAGTTCCGCCACTCAACACGCAATGCCTCGAAAACGGCGGAAAGCAGGGACGTAGTAAGCAGGGACTAAGTAACGGAGCGTCTTAACACTAGGTTCGTATGGTCCCTGCAGTTCCCTCTGCCTACCCTGCCTTGTGCGGGATAAAGCGTGAAGCTAACATTTAAAAAGGTTAACAGCGGAGAACAGAGTGAAAAGTCTCTTTTCTTCTTTTTTTGTATATTTTTATATTGGTAAGATTCTGTAAGTAAAGCAAAATTATAATTACAATACAAATAACCTGAAAGGCAACGGTATTAAATATAGCCAAGAGTGTTAATTTCCCGCGAATTTATTGTCCTCCGATCGTGAATATATTAGTGAGTAAAAGTACTCTGATTTATAACTGAAAAGCGTAATGTAGTACGAGAGGCTGTTGTGTTTTTGTTTTTTTTTAAGTGTAAGTTCACATTAAGGATAGATAAATAATTAAATACCGTCATACATTCCTTGGACGGTTTGAATGAGGTGGGGGTTCAAAACCTGCTGTTTTAAAATTTGTATTTTTTTTTTTTTTTTAGCTTCACGCTTTATCCCGCACATGGCAGGGTAGGCAGAGGGAACTGCAGGAACCATATGAACCTAGTGTTAAGACACTCCGTTACTTAGTCCCTGCTTACTCCGTCCCCACTTTCCGCCGTTTTTTCGAGGCATTGCGTGTTGAGTGGCGGAACTCAACGCCGCGCCTTGCCTTAGTTGCCAGAGCAAAGAAAATGGAAATAGAAAAATCCATCTTCCCCGACTGGGGATCGAACCCAGTAACCGTCGCGTTAGCCGCGTTACAGGCAGACGTTGCGCCTCTGCGCCACGAGGCATATATATATTTCTTTTTAATATAAAAGGTTACAGTGTTTTTATGAATCAAATCAGCGAGTGGGCTGTTTATTAAATATTAATTATCAGAAAATAACATAATATTCGCAAACGTTAAAATGAAAAACAAAAAGCCATGGTAACAATTATTAAGTACTAATTAAACTACTACTGATAAATAAGCGTATATATTAAGAATTAACGACTTTTGCTGTTATGATAATTTGATTAAGTTAGTATTAAATTTATATATACAAGATACTATACATATATTAGTGATGTAACGAAAAAATTGGCAAATGCGAATACTTGTTAACGATATTCGTGAATGCGAATGCGAATGCGAATGCGAATATTTAGTAATTCTTTTAAATTTTGGCGCCAATTGTTTACGGCAAGCAATCTAGACAGCACTTTGGATTATAACATTCAAAACCTGAGTGATAACTCATAAACCTTACTTAGAAGGGAGAGAGATTTGATTTTGTGTTTAGATTGCATTAAAAAATAGTTTCATGAGATACAATGAAGACTAATAAAGTGATTACGGGGTTAAGTTACTTTTTTTTGCTGACATTCATTATTCGAAGAGTCATCACTACTATTCACTACTATATATAGGTATATATGTAAACCTTTCAATAAATAAACCAAAATTCTCAAATTATAATGTAAAATAGATTAACTCGTAACATTTCCAGTCGGTGATATTGTTAGTAAATACTAATTACATTTGAAATTAGGTATTAAATTGACAGTTATTATAGGGGAAACACTGTGGCTTTGTGACCTATTTAGTGTTCCTGTAATTTATCAACGTCATCAAGGCGTAGGCTTTAATGAGCTTAGTGTGTGTTTGATTCTCATTTCTGTGAATTTTATATTCTAAAAAAATAATTACGTCGACATAGTTGTTAAAGTTAGAAGACGTGTAAATGTTTCCGTTACATAGTTTTAGATCTGATATTTTCATAAGTGGTACATGAAATTTGCTACATTTGTCCTAATTAATTAATTACTTTACACAATAATTTTAGCTTAGTTAAATTTTCCATATCACTTTTAACTCAGAAGGCATACGTTGTATTCTTATATAAAACAATTTAAAATTCCGTTCAAAATGACACCTCTTAGACTATAACCGGCGCTATCCGGTTGGAAGCAGTTTTATCCGGCAGACGTTCCACAACAAAATGGCGGCGTAATTTAGATTGTTGGGAGCGAGCCGCAACTCGATTTCGGTTGCCTTTTGCCTGGTTAATGGTGTTTGCTGTATAAAGGTGAGGTTTTAAGATATATTCCTAAAGCTTTTGCGGATTAACTGACAGATAGAATTTATTTTATTCCTTTTTTTTATAAAAAAAGTTTCTTATTTTGTGGGGTACAGAAGAATTGAGTAGAGTAAATAGTAATGCTGTGCTACTGTAACATTCCAATATGATGACTTGTAGAAGATGACCATATATATATATATATATATATATATATATATATATATATATATATATATATATATATATATATATATATATATATATATATATATATATATATATATATATATATATATATATCTTTGTTTGTCATAAAAGGTTCCTTTATAAACATATAAATGAATTTGAATTTAAAATACTCATGATTAGTAATAAAACTATTTTACTTAATTAGACAAGTTAAGTAAAAAACTACGAAGCCTACTGCAATAACAATCATAAAGCTATAGTTTGTTTCATGCAACAAATCAAATTAATTACACAATCACAAATCATTATTCATTATATAGTAATAGTAGTTGAATTTCAAATAGTTTATAGCAACAATAATTAAATAAGAATATAAATTAACACGTAATCTAAATAAAGTATGTTTTTTATCTTTAGTTCCCAGCTTCTTGTCTCTTGATTCACTGCGTGTTGAGTGGCGGAACTTAACGCCACACTTTCCTCAGTTTCCAGAGCAAAGAAAATATAAACGAAAAAATCCATATTCCCCAAATGGGAATTGAACCCACAAACCGTCTTTGTACATACTAGTCTATATATAATTATTATTATAAAATTCGAAAATAATTTCATCGTCATATATTTTTCATTTTAATATCTTGTAACTTTGAACTTTACCCTTCAGTTATTTCTAGGGGTCGAAATGGCAGTCTCAAGTAGCTTTGCTCCTAAAATAGACGATCATTATATATAAATAATAATATATTTGTATATGTAATTTATGAAATTATTATGTTTTCTTTAATGTTTATAAGGAGTTATACGTCCTAGGGGTATCTGACAGCAAACGCGATGGTTTTGGGTTTAAATACTACTTGGGGAGAATGAATTACTGATAATTTTTTTAGCATATCTTCGTTCCTGTAGCGATTTGAGTTGCCTAAGCATATAGAATTAATTAATGTATTACAGTAAATATAACCATATAACGAAATTCTAAATCATTCTGTTAGTCGTACATATGTCAGAATCATTTCATATTTGGATAGGTAGTGAGGGGTTATTGGACGGTCGAAAAAAAATCTTTAAAGTTACTTTTTTATTTCTTCACTTTAAAGGTAATATTAACAGGCAGTTTAATTGATCAACTATTGCTAATTTATAAACAATTCTTGGTTTCCTCAAAAAGAGGAAAAGGCAAGAACTCTATTATAATATCTACACTTGGCCTGCAAATCTCAAATACTGAAATTTTGAAACATTGAAATTCGTATAAACTATTTCACGGTACTAATATTTTAACTGGCATTATTATATGAAAGCACATATCTGAAAACTATAAGGTACAGACTATGAAACGAAATGAGTTTAGTTGAGGTGAAAATTATATCGAACTTATATATACATATATAGTTAGTTATATAAACTTCTATGATGGCTTATTTTTTTTTTTTTTTTTAGCTTCACGCTTTATCCCGCACATGGCAGGGTAGGCAGAGGGAACTGCAGGAACCATAAGAACCTAGTGTTAAGACACTCCGTTACTTAGTCCCTGCTTACTCCGTCCCCACTTTATGATAGCTTATATAATATGTTATACTGTTTTTTTAGCTTCATGCTTTATCCCGCACATAGCAGAATAGTCAGAAGGAACTGCAGGTACCATAGGAACCTAGTGTTAGGGCACTCCGTTGTTTTGTTCCTGCTTTCCGCCCTATTCGAGACATTGCGTGATAAGTGGTGGAACTATACGCTTTGTCTGGTTACCAAAGCGAAGGAAATGGCAATAGAAAAATCCATCTTCCCCGAGTGGGAATCGAATCCAAAACGGTCGCGTTTACAATCAGACGACTACGCCTCTACGCCAAGACGGTCCTCTATATACGGTTATATATAAACTATTTCTTAGTAGTTTGTTTTTTTATTTATTCATTTTCAAACCAAGTGTTCCTTATAATTTCATACAAAGAAATATTTCATTATCTTATTTTTGCATCTTGATAAAAGAAAAATTTATAACCTTTAATACCACTTCTAAGATTAAATTCATCATCTTCAGTCACTCGTTCAGCCACGATACGCAATGACTCTAAATGTTATTGTTATTTAGGTTGACGCTTTATCCCGCATATGGCAGGGTAGGCAGAGGAAACTGCTGTAACCATATGAACCTAGTGTTAAGACACTCCGTTGCTTATTCCCTACTTTCTCCGTTCCCCCTTTCCGCCTCGAGGCATTGCGTGTTGAGTGGCGGAACTCTACGCCACACTTTGCCTAGTTCCAGAGCGAAGAAAACGGAAATAGAAAAACCTATCTTCCCCGAGTGAGAATGAAATCCTCAAACCGTCGCGTTTACTCTATATGTCATAAATCTAATTTCCATTTACTTTGACATAACTTAAGATTTCAATCACCAAAAAATTATATTAAATTCAAGGGATTTCCAAATTGAAATTTTAAATACTAAATATAAAATAAATTCTACCTCATAAAATATAAAATTATCTATAGAAACGGTGAAACCTAAATGGCATTATAACAATACGATGGCAGATCCAACCGCGAAAAGACAAGGGATTTACTTAAACAAAATTATTAATTCATAGCTGAAACTTTGTAGTTTCCTACTGTTACAGTTTTATAGTTCACCGCTTAAGGTTAGTTTTACATTTGCGTGAAAATTGTTTAAAATAATCCAATTTTTTTTCAGCTTCACGCTCTATCCCGCAAATAGCTGGGTGGGCAAAGGGAACCGTAGAAAGCGTAGAAACCTAGTGTTAAGACACTTCTTTGCTTTCCAAATCGTCGAGGCATTTCGTATTGAGTGGCGGAACTCAACGCCGCGCTTGTCTAGTAGCCAGAGCGAAGAAAATGGAAATGAAAAAAATCCATTTTACCCAAGTGGGAATTGAACCAATAAACCATCGCGTTTACAAACAAAAGCTGTCCTTTTGCTCCACGAAGATCCTCATTTTATTATTGCCTGAATAAAATACACAGAAGTCATGCAAATAACACAAACTTCTTTAAAATAACTTAGTAATATTGTATTTACATTATAATAATAAAAATAATGCATTGTAGCACAAGCTTTTGGGTTCGACTACATTTTTCTTATATACAATTCTTAAATCGAATCTGCGACCTGCTCCAAACAATGAAAAAACCATTAGATAAATGCAAAATAAAAGCTCTCTTATAAAACATTTGTAGTACAAAAGAAAGCACTCTACATAATGTAAACCGCCCCTTAAAATTTAGTTCAAACCAAATTTTAGCATATCTTGTACAATTTAAATTTTAAAATTTCATACTTATTCATTATGGATACTTTAGTTCAGACGTTTGTGTTAAATGTTACTTGTATTTGGTTTTGGAATCAGTTTTCATAATTTATTTTGCGATATTATAAAGAATTTTGAAACCTGAAGTGGTTGGAGTTTACGTTGAATAATAAATATGAAAAAATAACGTAAATCACCACCCCTTCCAATACGGACGTTGCCTGTATGCAATCGATTGATTGTGAATATATGTATATATATATATATATATATATATATATATATATATATATATATATATATATATATATATATATATATATATATATATATATATATATATATATATATATATATATATATATATATATATATATATATATATATATATAATATATATATATATATATATATATATATATATATATATATATATATATATATATATATATATATATATATATATATATATATATATATATATATATATATATATATATATATATATATATATATATATATATATATATATATATATATATATATATATATATATATATATATATATATATATATATATATATATATATATATACTTTCCTGACTTAATGAATTTTAGCAAAGTCATATCCATTTTTACATCAGGTAGACAATCAAAACAACTCTCGACCGGTTGCTGTACTACCCTATATTTTAAATCTAATATCATAGCATTTTCGTGTATATAATCCTTCGCACGATAAACAGTATGGTTTTACTAAGGGTCACTCTACTGTAGACGCTGGAATAGCTGTACTAAAGAATATCTGTGAAGCCTGGGAGGGGTCGCAGGATGCTCTTGGTATGTTCTGTGACCCAAGGCCTTTGGTTGCGTTCAGCACTCTACATTGGTCATGAAGCTATATCATTACGGCTATGTCATTATAAGAGGACGTGCTCTCGATCTTCTGAAGTCTTATTTGTCTAACGGGTTTCAGAGGCTTGATGTTAATGGCAAGAGATCCCCTGGGTCATTAATCAGTATGGGAGTCCCATAGGAGTCTATTCTTGGTCCTTTCCTGTTTTTAATATATATAAATGATATATAAATGACTTACCTTGTTTAGTTGAAAGGTGCCACGAGATAGTATTGTTTGCTGATGATATTCATTCATTTATTTTTAAAACGAAAAGACAACAAAATGTATTTGACGATGTGAACAATGCCCTCTCGAAAGTAGTACACTGGTTTAGTGCTAATAATTTACTATTGAACACTAAGAAAACTAAATGTGTTATTTTTAGAACACCCTGCACGAAAATTGTAAAAATCAATCTACTCTTGAATGGTGAAGCCGTTCATCCTGTTGATTCTATGGTTTTTCTCTGTATCACCATTGACTCCAAATTACAGTGGGGAGCTCATATTGATGGATTGGCGAATAGACTTAGCTCAGAAGTTTTTGCAATTAAGAAAATTAGATCCTTAACTGACGTGGAAACGGCTCGCCTAGTTTACTTTAGCTACTTTCATACTATTATGTCTTACGGCATCATACTATGGGGTAATGCAGCCGGTGTTAAATCAATTTTTGTTTTGCAGAAGCGACCTAAATGATGATGATTATGACCTAAATGATAATGATTCTTTAAGGCAAATATTTAAAGAAATAAATATATTGACCGTTGTATCTCAATATATATTTGTAAATGTGATGTACGTTAAAAAGAATATTAATAATTTTGAGAAAATCGGTGATTCACATAATATGTATACTAGAAATAGGCTTAAACTTACAGCGCCTATAACTAGATTGCAACGAGTCCGCAATTCTTTCATGGGGCAGTGTGTACTCTTTTACAATAGGATCCCAGAAAGCGTCCAACAATGCTCTATATCACAATTTAAAAGAATTGTGAAAAGACGTTTGTGTGTTAAACCTGATTAATGATTTTTTAAATGACAACACACCTTGGGAATGAGATGCTCGCTCCAGTCTGTTTCAAATGTATCATTAGCAAAATGAATCAATGTAAAATTATTAACCATTTAAAAAAAAAGTCCCGCTGAGTTTCTTGCGCCGGTTCTTCTCAGGTCTTCTCTTCTATCTCTATCTTCGAGGCACTAACTTTAGGGAACCGGTGTTAATGTTTTTGACGTTCAAAAAATGAATCTTGTTCTCATTTTGAATAAAATTATTTGGATTTGAATTTGATATAAATAAAACATTTCATAGAAAATGATGTTCAATTTTAAGTCAATATTTTACAATATTAGTAGGGAATTTCTAGAATAAGCACTCAATTACAATCTACAAAGAACCTGTCTGCGAAATTTCAAATAGGTTCAACAGTTTGGTTCGTGCGTTGATCTCACGACCTGCAATAACTTCAATGAAAAATTAACACATATATATATATATATATATATATATATATATATATATATATATATATATATATATATATATATATATATATATATATATATATATATATATATATATATATATATATATATATATATATATATATATATATATATATATATATATATATATATATATATATATATATATATATATATATATATATATATATATATATATATATATATATATATATATATATATATATATATATATATATATATATATATATATATATATATATATATATATATATATATATATATATATATATATATATATATATATATATATATATATATATATATATATATATATATATATATATATATATATATATATATATATATAACTTTTAATTTATCAGATCAAGAGATTTTTCAATGCGGTTTTCTGTACAGTAAATATGGCGTATAAACCTTTTTATGTAGAGCAATTAAATTTTATGCCAACTTAATGGTGCGAGAGTCGTTATTATAATGACTTTGTGTGGACTTGGCGATCACAAATATTATAGGGGAAGGACAATTTTAGTATTATAAAGTAATAGTAAGGTAGTAATGGGTTCATTTTTGGTGTAAAAATAAATTAATATCTTTATAGAGTTATTTAGCCTAAAATGAACAAATGAAAGTGATTACTTTCAGTTCTTTTGTCTTTTGAACTGATGACTCCTTAACAATATTTTGAGTCTCTTAAGCGTGAGAAAAAGCAAAACTGACGCTATAATTCAAACGTGATTAAGCGTGAAGATAAAAGTATTTCTTAGTACGAAACTGCGCATATTTGAAATCTACATAATAAATAATATTTGTAGAATATTTTTTATGAAATCAGTCAGCCAGTCAATTGATAGGGCTGTGGGCGTATTAGAAGGTAAATTGGCCGTTTCTTAGCGATATTATTTATATATATACTTTCTACTTACAGAAAAGAGTACAAAGTTAATTGATAAATCACTCATTTTTCCGTCTAAGTGACAAAACTCTATATAACTTTATCTTAGGTTCGATAAAGCAAAGGGCGCTTAATACACAATGACTTGAATTTTTAGAGTAAGCCGGAAAACAGAGTGTCTTGTCACTACATTCTCTCTATACTTCTTGCTATATGAGAAGAAAAGTTTAAAAGTAAAAAAATAAGTATAGTTCACAAATATAAGCTAAATTTTGCCACAAAAGTCATTGAACTCGTAACAACCAAGCATGTCAATCGTTTCCGCCCTACAATCTGCCATATAAGATGCTATAAATATATATTTACGACACAACAACATAATGTAACATAACATATAAACATAAGAACAGCGTATAACGTAATAAAGCAAATATGTTGTAATCAAATATTTATTATTATTTTCAATCTATAAACCAGGATTGTATCGTCTATGGGCGTGCAATTTCATATTTCAACGTTTGTAGCGTCAGCAGAATAATAGCTTTGTTAAATATTTATGTTTATTGTAGTTTTTTTTAGCTTAACGCTTTATCCCGCATATAGCAGGTTAGGTAGAGAGAGCCGCAGGAACCAGGAGCAAAGTTTTGAGACACTTCCGTTTCCTGTAATGGATTTTTTATTTTTATTTTAAGCACTACATAGAGTTCCGTCACTCAAAACGTAACTCAAAGCGGAAAGCAGAGACAGGACTGGTTTTTTGACATTTTTTTGGTATCCTCGTACACTAATAACAAGACTACGGGATAATTTCAGATAGTAAGCTGTTAGTTAATACTATATAACAGATGACATTAAAACAGAACAGATCTTTATCTTGGGACTTTATCAGCAAATGGTGAAGCCAGCCCTTATTGTAATTTCATGACAATTTATTTATAGAAACTTCGTTCAATAGTAAAAAAAATTGAAGGAGAACAGAAACACGACGACGAAGAAGATTTTAATGGGGAAAGTTATAGGTCATTAATTTATTTATTTTGGTTTGCCCTAAGATTTATCTAGATTTATAATATGCTAGTTACACCTGAACCAGAAAATGACAGAAAATATTTTTTTTCATATGTCCACAATTATTTCAGCTCTTTGAAAGTTTTTTATAAGGGACAGTACTAGGAGTATGACGAGTGGTACGACAGAGGTCAGCGAAGCGTTTCGATATTTTGCAATAGCGAAAACCTTTTAAGAACCCAAGATTTTGAAGGTTATTGGACGAGTACGGGTCATGTTTGTTAAAATTATAAAAAGGATTATATATATATATATATATATATATATATATATATATATATATATATATATATATATATATATATATATATATATATATATATATATATATATATATATATATATATATATATATATATATATATATATATATATATATATATATATATATATATATATATATATATATATATATATATATATATATATATATATATATATATATACATAAACATATACATACATTTAAATATACTTTAACCCAACCTTAATATCTTTAGAGAAATGCATTAATTACATAACGTTATGCAGTAAATTATACGTAATTATATGTTAATAGTTCACAATAGTACTGTAGGTACGGCACTGTACTGTATAGTGCAAGTCCTAGCTACTTGTTTAATAGACGGCTGAAATGCTTCATTGAAATACTTGACAATGTTGGAATTGTTATATTGTAATGTATATTTAGTATAATGTAGAGTGTCAATTTTTTTCTATCTTTGTACATATATATATATATATATATATATATATATATATATATATATATATATATATATATATATATATATATATATATATATATATATATATATATATATATATATATATATATATATATATATATATATATATATATATATATATATATATATATATATATATATATATATATATATATATATATATATATATATATATATATATATATATATATATATATATATATATATATATATATATATATATATATATATATATATATATATATTATCAAATTTATAGCACAGTAGACAGAGGGGACTGCTGAACCCTGGAAACATAGTGTTAAGACACTCCGTTTCTGTTAAGTGGCGGAACTCAACCCCGCACTTGACTAGTTGCTAGAGCAAAGTAAATGAAAATAAAATAAACTATCATATCGAGTGGGAATCGAACACAAAACCATTGTGTTTACTTTTATTGATGAGTTAATTTTTACATAATGATTCACAGATGAATAAATAAGCATATATATCAAGAATTAATTACTGTTGCTGTTAATGACGATAAAAGTTTTCTGCTTACTACGCTTTAATTAAATAAGTATTAAATATTAACTTAAATATTAAGAACAAATATATATATATATATATATATATATATATATATATATATATATATATATATATATATATATATATATATATATATATATATATATATATATATATATATATATATATATATATATATATATATATATATATATATATATATATATATATATATATATATATATATATATATATATATATATATATATATATATATATATATATATATACATATATACATATATGAGGTTCTGTTTTCCGAGTACTGTCAAATTTTAAGACATTGTGTTTTGGCCGGCGTAGATTAACACCGCAAATCGTTTTACCGTTTAGTTCAATAATAATGCAATAATCCCCAACGTTGTAAGCCTCAACTATCTTTCCTTTACCCCATGATGCTCTAACATGGAACAGTGTTGAAAGTGAATGGCGTTCCTACGATTTCATAACTATTTGTCATCAGAAATAAAGATGGTCAACTTAAATTTGCTACTGTATGCATTTATTTTATATGAAATTAACTACAAATTTCTCTTTGTAGTATACGTTAAGGTTTTCAACGGAAGTTTTAAGCCAAAGATTTAACAATGTATCTTCTGTATCTGTTTAATGCGTTAAATTGAGAAGCTAATTTCTTTTTGTTGTTTTTTTTTAGCTTCACGCTTTATCCGCGTATCCACTCAACACGCTTTATAGCGTGTTGAGTGGCGGAACTCAATGCCGCGCTTTGCCTAGTTGCCAGAGTGAAGTAAATGAAAATAGAAAAAACTATCTTCTTCGAGTGGGAATCGAATCCAGAAACCGTCGCGTTATAGGCAAAAGTTGTGCCTCTGCGCCACGACGGTCCTCTTAAGTTAACTTAAGTTTTTTCCTCTAGTGAAGAAATATGGTCTGTACATACTGACAGACATGGTTAAGGTTCCAGAAGAGTTCCGTTTCTCTCCTTTGAACCCTAAAATGTAGAGATACATCTCTACATCTAGATATAATGGAGAGAAGATATATAGAAATTAACCCTTCCGCGCTATTGATTCCTGAAAACGTATGCTTATATTTCATTTTGAGTAACTCAATCACGCCCGAGTTAAATTGACCTAATTTTGCTCGAGCTCGTTCGTGTGCAGTTTCGTTTTTATTTATGTGTATTTTTTTTATTTCGCCACTTTCCGACACATTACGTAAATTTTAGTTTTCCGTTCATTCGACCGTTTGAGCCGGATTTAAAAATATTTTTTATATATATTTAGAAATAAGAAGTGTTGAAGTTATATCTTTTAAAGAAAAACATCGAAATACACGTAGGTCATGTTTTGACGGTAGTCCGACAGAGATCTTATACAATTGCACTAATTGACATAAATCTCTCATGAACTATGTTTCGGGGTAGTTCCCTTCCAACACGGGCAGTTGCCTCCACAAAACTGTCACGATTCATCATCGTCACGTAATATATTCTTTTAATTCCTAAAGAAGAATGTAAACAGCATTAGGACTTTGCCCTCTAGTAGTAGTATGTATCGGCATCCATAAGAATGTACACATCCTGGGGATGGGCTAAGTCCCGTGATCTAATCCAGAAAGACAGGGTTATAGGGAAATAAGGGAGGGATGAGATAAAAGCTGTCAGGGCAGTTAGTCCATCTGGGATAGACTTCTGGTTCTCCAGAAAAAGCTTGGAAAGCTTGAAAGCTTTAAGCTTGGTTAGACTACCAGGGACGTTAGCTGCAGCTCAGGAATCATGAGAAGGAGAAAGGATATTCTTGGCCGTCAAAACCCAAAATCATTTATGCACATCAACTTTTCATCTACTACCATTTCGGAAAGGTGCTTTGTTGTGGATGTGAACAAATGGCGAAAAAAACTTCTCAGCACATCTTTTAGATAAAATAACAATTTTACGTACAATAAAGGTATTACAAGTATTGCCTGAAGCGGAACTGGCTGCAGAACTGATTAACTCCATGCGTCTTTGTCATTGATATAGTCTCCTGGGACAACGCAAGTATCATGGCTCGTATATGAGAATAATCTGAGGTATCGTCACGGTGGAACATCCGAACTGTGGGGTCTGGGATGTGATCCTCGAGGGTCTGGATGCGGAGATCACACTGTATAGAAGTGTTTCTTACGAGACAGAGAGGCCCCGACCACAAGCTTCAGAACTGCTGTGATTGACACGATTACGTTGCTTTTATAGCCTGTGTTATCTAAGACTACCCTCATTTACAAGAGATTCCTAACTATACGAACTCCCTGCTATGTGCCGTATACACAGAAAGCAAATTCTGTAATTATTTTTGTGTATAAAGCTTGTAGAAAAAACATACTATTTTAAACTATCTCAAATTCAAATTCAAATAATTTTATTCAAAATCCATACTGTGGATCAATATCTATACTATAGAGTGGATTAAGACTCGTAGCCCAAACCTGCTCTATTTGCCGGTGGTAAATTCTTGACAAACATTTCAACGAAAAGTGCTAGCGATGGGCTAGTGCAATAATCAATTGTTAAATTTAATTTGGTCTACATTAAAGTCTAAGGATAGATGTGATGTTACCATACCATATGATTGAGACATAAACATATATACATATATACACACATATATACAGATATAAATAATGCAAAAATAGCAAAGTTCTCCCCAAAACCCGTCAGGTACGTAATCCCATACATTTCACGGATCACTAATAAAATTGCGTATCAACAAGATTCGGCTTTTACGCAGCTTTCTATGCGGATGTACGATTGATGGATGCGCCCTTTGGGAGATTATGTCGGGAGAATATTTTGTATTGCGAAAGTTTTTTTGAATGTGGTATATATTTTTAGTTATGGCTTTATCCTGCATATAGCAGCAGGGTAGGCAGGAGAACCGCAGGAACTGTGAGAACTCAATGTTAAGACACTTCGTTTACAGCTTTTCACCTTTTTGCCTCTGAGGCATTACGTGTTGAGTGTCCGAATTCAACGCCCCGCTTGCTTAGTTTCCAGACCGAAAAAAATGGAAACGATTTTCACCCCTCTTCAAAAAGTTACCGGCTGCGCTGCAACACTGCGTCACAGTGGTCCTCTAGTAAAATTAGTAAAATTGTTATTATTTTCTTACTAGAAGTAGATTGTATTCCAATAGCATAAGAATGGTGTGATGCTTTTTTTTATATATATTTAGATTTTTAATAATGTAAGTGTAGCTAATTCGTAAATAAAAAATATTGCTCTACAATATTGGGTAGGCGCTTAAATATTTACATTTTTAATATTAAAAGTAATATTTTTATGCAAACTATTGTAAACAGCACTATTTGTGTAAATTTGACATTTACATTATTAAAAACATTTACATTATTAAAAACAGTCCAGTCTATTATTAAAATTATAGACTGAGAGGCAAGAAGGCAGGGAGGCTTAAATACACTATGGGCATAGTACATCGCCTTCTGTTTTAAGTTACTAACTTTAATAAATTGATGTTATTAAATATAAATAACAATTAAGCTTATCATGTCGTAATGGTGTATAGATGGTCATCAACTTAAGTTCAGTCCCTCACAAATTGTATTTATAATAAGATATCACAAATTGTATTTGAGGACCGTCGTGGCGCAGAGGCGTAACTTCTGCCTGTAACGCGACGGTTTATAGGTTCGATCCCCAGTCGGGGAAGATGGATTTTTCTAATTCCATTTTCTTCGCTCTGGTAAACTAGGCAAAGCGCGACGTTGAGTTCTGTCAATCAACACGCAATGCCTCGAAAAGGCGGAAAGCGAGGACGGAGAAAGCAGGGACTAAGCAACGGAGTGTCTTAACACTAGGTTCCCACGGTTCCTGCAGTTCCCTCTGCCTACCCTGCCATGTGCGGGATAAAGCGTGAATCTAAAAAAAAAAATAAAAATAAGATATAAATTGATATACATATATAATTCTAGAATTACTCGTAACATATTATTATTTTTGTCTTGTTTTCTATGCAGTACACAAAGTAGACTATAGTGTGGTAAAATATTAAATCTCGTAAAATATAAAAAATCGTATTACTTAATACGCAAAGAAATTATTATGTAAAGAGTCTGAACTAGATTCTATCCACCAAATTTATACTTAAGTTTAAAAAAATAATTTAATTAATACCGTAAAAACAGACCACAAACAGAGCGCGGCGTTGAATTCCACCATTCATTACGCAATGTCTGCAAAAGATGCACGTACATAAATATCTACGTAAAAGATCACAACTCTATTGTACATTGAGATATTAAATCAAAGTTCATAACCTATTTAAAAGACGTAATATATAGGCGTGTTAGAAAAAAATATGTTTTTCTTCTCGTCTGAAAGATTTTGTTTGGAAATTTTAATAATGTTTATATGCTTTAATAATAACCCATAAAGTCATTTCTAGTGAAGTCATATTAAAGTTTCCGCGTACATCTTTGTTCCTAACATGCTATTAACATATGGTATGAAGTCAATCTTGAATGTTTAGTTGTGGTCCAAGTATAAAACATATATATATGTATATATATATATATATATATATATGTATATATATATATATATATATATATATATATATATATATATATATATATATATATATATATATATATTATATATATATATATATATATATATATATATATATATATATATATATATATATATATATATATATATATATATATATATATATATATATATATATATATATATATATATATATATATATATATATATATATATATATATATATATATATATATATATATATATATATATATATATATATATATATATATATATATATATATATATATTTCTTTTAATATTTCCCTTTCCGTTGATAGAACAATAAGCAACGCTTTAATTTTCAGTAAAATTGATTTAAACCATAACCTTATCTCTCCAGACAAGTAACAAAGACGTCTAACACAAAATGTGTTTCTCTGTAGTTTGTATACATCGCAGACTGGACATTCTCGTACCCACACACATTACAATACTTCGATGGAACCTTCTATAGGAATTTACGTTTGTTATAACCGCCTCGAGCTTTTGTGGTGCAAGTTATAAGAGTTTATATTATTAAAATAATTGATTTTTTTTAAAAAATCTATTAATTCTTCTAAGGATAAAGTTCTTGATACTAAATCGCCGCATTGTGACATTAAAACGGTAAAATGGGGAAATTGCAATTCACTTCTCCGATCTGCTGAATTTCTCCGCTCATAAAGCTTTGCTCCTCTTTCTACAACACAATAAGCACTATGAATCAGATCAAAGGTGAATCCATGGAATACTAAGTAGTTTCTTCTCATACAAATTAAACGTTTTTAATGAAACCTGAATATATTGTCGTCTTACGTTGCTGTCTCTTCCGGTCCTGAAAATTTACAACTTAGCCGATGCTAATTCCATTTTCATTCATTATTGCTTATGAACAATTCTAATTTTATAGACTGGAGATTGCAGTCAAAGTTCTCATAACTATTTTCGCTTAAAGGTTTTTGAATATCTAACGGAACCCATGGAAGCATTTACTACTAAAGGTACTTTAAAGACAATGATAACTTCACACTTTATACCTAGCAGAGCTAGAGAACAGAGCACCAAACGCTACGGTCCCTTCTTAGCTCTTCCGTGGTCTCCGGACTGAGGACTTCTGAGGACCCCCTCATAGTTTTGATATCACCTTTCTTCATTTAATACCTTTAATACTATGCTGAAGAAAATCAACTGATATATTATAAAGTGAATTTAAACTCATAATAATCATTTTTATTTTAATCAAATTACGTTTCATATAATCAAGCATATAGAGTTTCAGAAACTAAGTAAGTAGTTATATTTCTCAAAAAGCGACAGACGATCTTAAGATAAACATGGGAAAAATAAAAATGATCTAAAACAGTCATATATATTTTACCAACTCCTGTTAATAATGGGAACACAATACAAGACACCAGACGTTCTTGAACACTGTCGTCGTCGTCGTCAGCCAATCACAGTCCTATGCTGGAGGTAGGCCTCCTCAAGTTTGCGCCAAACATCCCGATCCTCCGCAACCCTCATCTTACCTGCTCCGGCATCCTTGCATATGTCGTCGGTCCAGCGGGCCCGAAGGCGTCCTACACTATATTTGCCAAGACGCGGTCTCCACTGCAGGACTCGTCTGCTCCAAAGGCCATCGGTCCTGCGGCAGACGTGGCACTGAAGTTGGGACAATTTATGTAGGTTAGGTAAATCTAAGCTCGAGAAAAAGATTTTTCGTCAAATCCAGCACGGAAGGGCAATAGGGCTACAATAAAACTAGCGCAATGTCTTAAGACGATAGACGTATAGATCTTCTTAGATTCTTCTACGTATAGTCTTTACCACATCATTATGAATCGTATGAAAAATCGAACGTGAAATTTACATGGCGTGAAATATAGAGAGCAATACTTGGTACGTGAATTAGAAATTATGATTTCCATAGAAGAAGAGAAGAATAAAGTTACTACCATTGCACGAAGAATTGCACAAATGAAATTGATCACGTTGACGGAGGCCACTGGATACTGGCAGTTATGGGGAGACCTGTGTCTAGAAGAGTGGGGAAAAACGGCTATGATGAGGTTCTTTTAAAAATTAAATAAGATAAATCAATTCCTTAAAATTATTTCCACATTTATCGTACATATTTCATATTATTGCGTAGAATAAAAAAAATCTGATCATTTTGGGGATATTACAGGTTGTTGGTAATGGAAGAAGCATAACTTTCATTTATGTTTACTTATTGATTTTTAGTAATAATTTAATAACTTTTTAATTAATTCGATGCCTAAAATGTTTTGTAGTATTAATGTATGGATATAAGTACTAACTATATAATATTTAGCTTAGATCACTTTAGTACAAGTTGAGAACAAACTTGTCTTAATAGTCTAAAATAATGGCACTTACTACATATGTAGACCACATTAAAAGTAGCACTAGTGTAGTTTTTTTCATGATACATCACGGCTAATCTCCTTATAGAGTAGAAGGGAACGTAGTGTTAAGACTTTGCTTTGTTGCGTTCCCGACTTTTTGCATTATAAGATATTTGGTGTTGATTTGTCGACCACACCAACGCGCTTTGATTTAATACTAAAGTATAGAAGATGGAATAAGAAGAAGTTAATTCTCTAAGCAAAAGAATAGTTCATTCTCTATGTGGGAATCGAACCAACAATCTTTGAACTTACAGTCAGAGTATAGTCGTTGTAGAAATATAAATACGATGATTCTGATGTACTAGAAACTACAATGACCCTTAAAATTTAAATATTATTTAAAATTGATACTTGAGATGTAATCGCCGCGCGGCCTCAATACAAACTGAACTTCTGCTATTAACATACCAATATGGGCTCCTTCACGCGTTTATCGAAGTATAAGTTAGGAGCTGTTGTTCAAAAATATATAATTTTAATATATGTATATAATTAATATATAAATTAATAATGCCTTATCACATCGTACCTTCAAGTTTAATTATAATTTTAAACACATATGGAATTGAATTGTATAATTGGATAGTTTAACTTTCAAACTATTGTTTTTTTTCTTGTGGCTTCACGCTTTATCCCGCATATTGCAGGGTAGGCAGAGAGAACTGCAGGAACCATATGAACCTAGTGTAAAGACACTCTGTTGCTTAAGTCCTTGCTTTCTCCGTCCCCGCTTTCCATCTTTTTCGAGGCATTGCGTGGTTGAGTGGCGGAACTCAACGCCGCGCTTTGCCTAGTTGCCGGAGCGAAGAAAATGAAACGATTATTCTTTTTGAAATATCTATTCTTACTACTTTTGTTGTGATTAAGAGTTACGTACAATTGACTTGATTAATAATCAAGTCAATTTATCGATTGTCGTCGTTGATGTCGATTACAAAATAGCACAGTTTGCAAGAGGCGCATGTCAATCACGCTGCGTTGAAAATATTCATATATTACTTTTAAGTATATTTTCTATCCTTTGTTTGGATTAACACTTTAAAAATCAAAAAAATATTTAACAAAATAGTTACTACAGTCGTCACACGTCTGCGCCTGGTTAGCGAAGGAAAATGGGGAACGGTGTGTATTGAGAATAAGTTCCCACAATTCTGACGGTTCTCTTCACCTACCCTATTATCTGCAGGATGCAGCGTTAAGTTAAAAAATAAAGCAATAGTTACTTACAAATTACATTAAAAAAATCTAATTAATATCTAGATAATATTATCTTCTACATAATTAATTATGAACGCCTATAACTTGTACCACAGTCAAACAGTATGGATATCTGCATTTGACGCTAGACCTGTATTTAGCATATTTGGTTATCGCCTCAGATTTTAGCCTAGAATATTAATGTCTTTCACACCGTTGCCGTGAAACTTCAGTACCTGTAACGGTTAATCTATACATAACGACTAAACGAATAAGATGCGTCTATCTTGCAATATGCGGGAAATACCGTGTTACTTTAGTTTTTCTTCTAACTAACTAAGACAAAACTTAAAGCACTGCGGATTGATTTGCGGAACTTAATGCCGCACTCTGATCTACTTCTCGTTATAAAGAAGTTGCCTAATAACTTACTAATAATAACAATAATAATTATAATTATTATTTCTAATAACAACATTATTTATTGTAATAACCTAATTCTAATAATACATAAGTTATTCTTTATCGGTTCATCTTGACAGGGCGGTAAAAAAATAAAATAATACAAAAACATATTTATGGCGGAAAGTGGGTACGGAGAAAGCAGGGACTAAGCAACGGAGTGTCTAAACACTAGGTTCGTATGATTCCTGCAGTTCCCTCTGCCTACCCTGCCATGTGCAGGATAAAGCGTGAAGCTAAAAAAAACACATATTTTAGGTTTCAATGTTTCCCTCATTTGTATTAGGTTAAGCTAAGGATCTGGTAACGTCATTCTACTTATAGTTTAGTGCACAAATTGCATCAACACAATACTTTGTCCAACTTGTATATTTCTAATATAATACCCCTTTTTCATCGTTTCTTTTTTTATTTAATTCCAAACAAGGCTAAGCAATACCTACCTAAAGCGAGCCATTAACATTTTTTTACCTTTATTCCGCTCATAGCAGGGTATGCAGGGAAGGCAGGGACATTACAGGACATTAGGTTCCCAAGGTTCTTACAGTGCCCTCTACCTAGAGGGCACTGTAGGAACCTTGGAAACCTAATGTCATGACACTCCTTTTCCGCCTTCTTACTTTCAGAGCACGTTCAATGAAACAAAGTATTGAAATCTTATAATATTTTTATAGATATATAACATCTTTTAAGATAGTAAAATGATGTTACAAACAATTTTTATTTATTAATTTTTTTTAATGTTCGTTGTATTTCGCATATTACAGAAGAATAGGCACAGGGAAATTACTGTTTCGATTCTTTTATTTATTATTTATAAATTATGGATTCTATGTTATGAATTTCTACCCTGAAGAAAGTTGCCAGGTTGGACTGGATGGGGAGGCTTATGACCTATGTGGCATAAGCTTTCGTAAAGATTATATTGATTGATTAACTGATCGATTGATTGGTGGATATTAAAAGTTTTATTTTATTTTATTACAATGGGTATTGTATGTATGTCTGTTTATGTATATATTTATATGTGTATAAAAATAAAAAATACATATTTAACATATATGCTTTAATCCAATTTATGCTGATTACACATCATGAGCATTATTTACGTAATATCAAAGTCACATTTGGAATTATTGAACAATTTACAACCTTATTACATTATCAAGAGGAGATATTTTACAATGATCGAGAAATGGGTTAGTATCAACGTGTAAAATATAAACATAGTCGCACTATTTACTTGTATATTTATTTCAAATATAATTGAAATAATGCAATTGAATTTTCAAATTAAATTGAATAGATATATAATTGAATTGGTAATTTTTAATTTTTAAGAAAATATTACGTTATATTTTACACGCCGATACAAATATTTTAAACATGATTTTTATACAAAATTTCAATGCAACCATTGAGCACGCATCCATACGAAAACTAAAAAGAATTATATTTTATTCAATTAATTGTATAATAATTAATAATTATTAAACGATAGTCGTACTTTAAGTGACGTTTAGTTTCAAAAGTTTAACATTTACTTTTTATTTAATTTAATATTAATTTAAATTTACATTTAGAAATATTGACAAAATGATTTGAACATTCGAGTTCCTATAATCTATATGACAAGCTCTTGAGTTTTCAAACGAACGTTAACTCTTTATATAACAACAACATAGTCTATAAGCAACACAACTGGCATGGTTCTTTATTCATTAATTACATTAAAAAACATGATTTAATTACATGAAAAAGACAAAATACAATTATTTCATAATATTTCCTTACTAATAATATAGCAAAATGAAAGATGTCTTACTCAGTCTACGGTAACATATACCTCGCTACGTATCAGGGTTAATATATGAACATAGTCAATGTGATTTTTATTTCAGCTAAATCAATTAATTCATAATTCTATAATTTATATCTAAAAAGTTCGTTTCATTTAAGATTAGATTTTGGCAATATCTTAAGTGATATTTTATTCTCAAAATGGCGTAAAATTATAAGGCACGGTTTGAATATTTTACTAAAATTACGTTTAATGTAGAAGGACGTAACATAGCTACAATTCTATTAAACATTATTTAAACTTAAACGTACCAATAAATAAATGTAAAAAAAATCATCTACTTTGGCACTTATAACAATACTAAAGTTAATTCTAAATAAAAATTACATTCATTTATTGTTAATAAATGAATAAATTCAATAATGATATGTTTGTAATAATTTAGGGGAGTTTGAAAATAAAAAGAGGAGTGTTGGGGAGAAACAAAAATAAAACAAAACAATATAATATATTAGATTTTTTTATTTAAATTCGAAATGTAACAGTAAATATTGTTCCATCTGTAAATATAATCGTATTCTCATTGGATGGATTTTGGGGAATTTCGAAAACGTTTCCAACAATTTTTTAATAAACAAATAATCAGTCAATAGATTTATTTTGAATGTTACAAAACGATTTGAGTAAAAAAAATAATAATTAAAAATAAAATAAAATAAAAAGTAGCTTAAAATTAATATATGAGACATAAAACTTTGGTATCTGTTATAACCGATTAAATTTTGTAGTAAAAGGCTTTGTAATACAAAATTACACAACTATGTACAACTAAAGTAAGTGGGGATTTAAATTAATATTAATAGAACTTATTATTATTGTCAGTTGAGTATTATATTGTTTATTTACATAATGAAATGTAACAATAAAACAGTCATTATTATATTACAGACTCATAAATTTAATAAATCAACATAAAAAAAAGTTTATTCAATTGATTTAAATCATTTCGCTGAATTATATGAATCGTGATTCATAACTTCAGTTAAATGTACGTAGCATTATGTTTAGGACAAGTTTTAAAAATTGTTTACGTTTACAAAATAGATATATTTCAAAGACGTCTTCTCATAATGTAATAACACTGTAATTCGAATACATATAATCATTTGAGAAAACTTAATGACCATACAAACGTTAGGGCAAATTTAAAATTTTCCCATAAAACTCCATAATCGATACAATCGAATACTTAACAAACATTAGTAGAACTAATGAAAAGAGATCCGTCGAAGAAATCGTTGGATTTGCAATTATCTTGTTTTACAACATTTATTTCATTTCAAATGAAATTATTAATAGAATAGAGAGTCTGGACGTATCGTCTAACAACATAATTATTAATAATTCAGTCAAACAATTACTACAACCAGACATTTCGCCCACAAATGGGATTTGGGCGCATAATCTTAGATTAAGTAAATTCTATCTAACTTCTCTGGACACTTAACACATTCGAAAGTTCGATCATCATTGTATCACAATCAATGAAAATTGTTAAAACTATCTAATTCATACTAGTCCTCCATCTATTTACAATAGACTGTGTTCACTTTGACACTTCGCTTACGTCACTTTGACACTTCATTGTCACTTTTATGTCACTTCTGAGTCACTTACACTTAAACACTTTATATTATATTTAGAGTTATTTTGTTGCTTAAATTTAAACTACATGTGTTTCGCTTCGTTTGTTATACGATTCGTCTATAGTAACGTTTTGTCGCTTGTTCTCCTTTTTAATCGTTCCATATTGGGGTACGTCTGAGGTTAAATTCTGAACTGTCAGTATTTGACTGGAATTTTGTGGGGTACTCGAGGAAATGGGACTCCCATACTGATACTTGTGTCTAGAGGGATCTTTGAGAATGGACTGTGGTTGTTTGATAGCTGGGGTTTGGTTCATCGGCGTATGCTGAAAATTGTCAAAATGTTTACAATACATAGATTTTTTAACTTTAATTAAGGTGTTATCTTTTTATTTATATATCATAAAATATTTTAATTTTGTTTATTTATTTTCTGGAAATTAATCTTTTTCATATAAATCGTATTTAATTTTCATAAAAAGAAGAAGGTTTTTGACATCACACTAATATTTACTTACGATTCAGTTGTCTTTGTTTTACATTTGTTTTCTCTACAAAAATAAACAATATCCATATACAACTTAATAAAATACCTGATTACAATTCCCCTGATGCAGTACTGTGACGTCAGGCGGGGGGACGGCCATTTTGTCGAATCTCTGTCGTCTCAGTGTACCCCCCGCGGACTGCCTGTCTAGACCTGAGCAAATTGTAAAATAGTGTTTAGATTTAAATCTACATTTTGTTTTCTTGTTAACATAAATATATATTTTTTATGTTTTCACGCTTTATCCCGCATGGCATGGTAGGTAGAGGGAACTATGAGAACCATAGGAACCTAGTGTCAAGACACTCCGTTGCTTAGTCCCTGCTTTCTCCTTCCCTGCTTTCCGCCTTGTTAGAGGCATTGCGTGTCGTCAGATATGTTGACCATTGTTCTGAGGATTGAGGATAAACGCCACAGATTGTGGATTCGATTCCCACTTAAAGAGAGTGATTATTAACTAGCTAGCGTTAAGTTGTGCCACTCAACATGCAATACGCCTAGAAAGAAAGCATTCCTTATGGTTCCTGCATTTACCTTTGCCTACACTGCTATATGCGGGATAAAGCTTGCGGACGCCGTGTTTATTTAAAAAAAAAAAAAATTATATTATGCTTTAAGAACTTACCATCCAGCCCCATGTTCAGTGGTGGGCTCGTCATGTGTGAAGGTGACGGAGGTACGCCGTTCATTAAATGGGGCTTGGGTAAGATTGATGAATACTGTTGTGGAGGCGTCGGTGTACGTCCTGCCTGCTGTTTAACAAAAGAAGAAAGATATTGTAGTGAAATAAATAGAAAAGTTAAAAAGGTTTTATTTATTATTTTCAAAAAAGAATTACAAATTTAGAGTAAAGTTTCCAATTAAAAGCAAAGAAATTGAGGTTAGTGATTCATCACTCAATATTCCTGAACTCATAGATTACAATACGACTTGAAAATACTATGTTGTAAACACAGAGGCAATTCGTACAATAAACGCAAAAAAATTACTTGAAAGAAGATTATCAATTCTTGATATTTTTTAAAGATCTTGTTTCTTAACTAATACAAAAAATGCCTCTAACCTAAAGATATTGTGTAAATACTAGATTTAGCTTAAGCTTAGATGTAAAAGCTTAAATGTTAGAGCTTTCAAGAACCTGCAATATTGGGTTCACGACATACTGTGTGACTTGTTCTAAGAAACAATGTGAAATTCACGTCCATAAACCAACGTGTACAATATACCTAGTTAATTAAGCTTCTGTTATCCCGATTGAGCCTATAGACTATCCGGGGTAAGGCAATGAAATAAACAATCAACTTTCCCAAAGGGAAGTCTTTCATTTAATTATAAATCCGATGGGATTGACAGAAACAAATATTCTAACTAAGATGTTCCTTATTTTTTTTAGATCCAAGCTCTATCCCGCACATAGAAGGGTAGATATAATAAGCCTAGTGTCAAGAGTCTCCGTTCTCCACTTTCTCCTTTGGCGTGTTGAGTGATGGAAACAACGATGTGTTGCTAGTAAGTATGGAGTAAATCAAAGATTTTTATATCATAATATTCTACAAATTTTCTCATAAAATTAAAACTGAACAAGACTAAAGTTTACTTAAAAGCTCATCCACTGAAATGTACTGCAGCAATAAAAAAATACACATGAAAATCGAAATATTCCTACAAAATAGCACAAACAGCGAAAATTTCCTAGACCGAGTTCTAGACGTGTGTTATCTATTTCCAGATAGATAGCACTTATTGTTCAATTGATTCGTATTCGCTTCTATTGTACGTATGATTGAAAACCTACATCGTACGAGGTACATCAGCTGGAGCGATACCAAGCAAAATCTATGGAATAGAAGCTGATATATATGAAGAATGTATTATTTTTGTTTTTTTTTTTTAACTTTTATTATTGTTTCTTACTGTACTTTTTATGGGTAGCGAATATTAGAGTGTACTCCACAGATATTTACAATTTCGGACTGTTGAGGACCGTTGTGGCGCAGCGTAGCGTCTGATCGTAAACGCGACGGTTCGTAGATTCGACTCCCATGAGGAAGATGGAATTTGCCATTTTAATATTTTTCACTGTGACAAGTAGGCAATGCTTGGCGTTGAGTTCCGACACTCAACACGCAATGTCTCGACGAATGTCGATAACATAATTTGCATGTACGTAGAGAAAAAGATCTAAATGCACGCGTTTTGGATGCAATAATTGCATCTAAATGATGCAAATGTTGCTGCTGAGTCGGTAGATGGAACGAGATTCCTTTAAACATTTCCCGATAAATATTCTAGTCCACGTGTGATTTCAGAAATGACGAATAATTATGTACACATTGTCTAATTTTAGTCTATTAGCCTATAGCCTTGTTCGAGGGATGGGCTATAAAAACATTAACGAACTCTTAGCTCCAGAGCTAAGCTTTAAGCCTAACAAACTCTTCACATTATTAAGAGAAGTGTACAAAAATACAAAAATGCGTTAATTTTTTTTACAAAAATCGAACCCTGTACTGTCGTATACTTTTTTCACATATAAAAATATATATAAAAACACATATCCTAATATCGAGGGTGTTATAAAGAACCCTTTATATTCTATAGCGCCTTTCATATAGTAATTACTAAGGAAAAAAAGCTTTTAAAAGTCCATCTGGCGTAGCTACAACATGGGACGACAACATGGGACGAGGGTCCCAAGTTCATTACCTGTGTAGTGCATAATTGATTTTGTTTACGAGAAAAGAGATTGAATGTATTGTTAGTTTACTTGTCAGAACTAAAAATGGCATTTTTCATAATATATGCCCAATACTTTGTCAATTTTGGTTATAAAGAAGTTATAATTTTTATTGATAAACATTGTAGTGAAAAGGTAGCATCCGACTGTATAAGCGACGGTTAGTGGGTTCAATTCCCGCTCGGGGAAAATAATGGTTTTATTTTGTTCTTTCTGGTAAGAAGAAAAGGTGCGACGTTGAACTTCGCCACTCAATACGCACTGCTTAAGAATTAAAGTGGGAAAGTGTCTTAACACTAGGTTTCCTCTGCTTACCCTGTTATATACGGGGGTAGTGTTAACAATTTGCTCTTAATAACTTTATTATTTCAAACTTATAAAAAGTTTAAGTGGCATGTTCTTCGCGTCGATTTTTGATATACCTATCCTGTCGCGCGAAGCTTACATTAAGCTTAGAAGCTTACTTGCTTTATTTTACTAATCCCTTATTTCAATATTAATACATTTGTCTTACTGTAAATGCAATTGAAATGTTTGTTGGGACGTACGCGCTAATCTCAGGAACTTTAGGCTAAAATTGTTTTTGTTCCAGCCTATTTACCGAGGAAAGCTAAAGTCAACCAGTTTATATTATATATGGTCAACATATTCGATACAGCGAAAGCTTAACCGCTTACATATCGTAAAATTGTAATATATATATAATAACTAATAATTATATCATAATTAGTAATATTGAGGACCGTCGTCGCGCAGAGGCGCAACGTCTGTCTTTAACGCGACGGTTTCTGGGTTCGATTCCCACTCGGGGAAGATGGATTTTTTTTTATTTAGCTTCACGCTTTATCCCGCACAAGGCAGGGTAGGCAGAGGGAACTGCAGGGACCCTGGGAACCTAGTGTTAAGACACTCCGTTGCTTAGTCCCTGCTTTCTCCCTCCCCGCTTTCCGCCGTTTCCGAGGCATTGCGTGTTGAGTGGCGGAACTCAACGCCGCGCTTTGCCTAGTTTGCCAGAGCGCAGAAAATGGAAATAGAAAAATCCATCTTCTCCGACTGGGGATCGAACGTTGCGCCTCTGCGCCACGACGGTCCTCATGGATTTTTCTATTTCCATTTTTTTCGCTTTGGCAACTAGGCAAAGCGCTGCGTTGATTTCCGCCACTCAACACGCAATGTCTCAAAAACGGCGGAAAGTGGGGACGGAGAAAGCAGGTACTAAGCAACGGAGTGTCTTAACACTAGCTCATATAGTTCCTGCAGTTCGCTCTTCCTACCCTGCCATGTGCGGGATAAAAGCGTGAAGTTAACAAAAAAATGTGAAGCTAGTAATATATATATTATAATTTAAAACTTATTATCAAGATTTCAAAAAACCAATTACTCATCGCTCTTTGCGGCCAAGTTTCAGATTAACAAGCGCTGTTGTAATTTAAGTTGTACGTCCAGAAACTTTAGTATAATGGGAGGTGACATCTTTGCTTGAGTCTACGTTTTATAAGTTTTAAACTTGTTTTATGCTGTATAGCACTTGTGTGTAGCTTTTGTGCGTTAACGAGCGTTTGAGGGTAGATGCTGTTCTAGGTTCGGTTCTCAGTTGGAGTAATTAATTACTTTCATTTTCTCGTTTTGGTAACAAGATAATAACCGTGGTTTGTTCAATACTTGAATTTCGAACGGAGAGCGAAGAAATTAGTGTATTAACACTAGTTTATCTCTGCTTATGTGGTCTGTATAAAGGTGGTGCAATAAAAATATAAAGAGAATTAACACCATCGTAAAAGCAGGGGTGTACGAATGTAAAAGATGAAAAGCTCACTCACAAAATAAACATATACTTAAAGAAAATATAAAAAATTTTGTTTTTTTGGATTTGAACTCGCTTCTTGCGAACCGTGCCATGCGTTCTTCATCACGGTGCGTCAAAATTTTTATATGCTTTATATAACTTATTTCGTTGTTAGCATCTCTGTAGGGAGATTCTTACAAATTTCCACTATCCTAAATTTTACATTAAACAATAGTTGAGTAGAAAGAATGCTATTTTAAATTATTTTTATGATTTTTAAAGTATTAACGAAGTTAGCGGGGACGGAGAAAGCAGGGACTAAGCAACGAAGTGTCTTAACACTAAGTTCCCACAGTTCCTGCAGTTCCCTCTGCCTACCCTGCCATGTGCGGGATAAAGCGTGAAGCTAAAAGAAAAAAAAAAAGAAAAAAAAAAGGATTTTTTTGTATCTTTTGTATGGAATAATAACACTTTAAAAATCCAAATCCAAATTCTTTATACAAAACTGTAAAAATAATGACAATTGTCATTTGACTTTAAATTCATATTTATTGTATAGTGTACTTTTGAATCGCCAAAAGAACATTTCGCTACCGACTCGGAAGTCTTCTGCTGGCAACGGTTACAACAAACGGCAACAGTTACTTTATTTAATCTAAATTTTACACGTTTTATTATTTAATATAAATGATATTCCATAGATTTTTGTCCTTAAAATATTTTGGATAGAGTAATTAATAAGGTTTACAAAGTAATGTAAAAGCGTTGGTCGTAAGTTCGATTTTCATTTGGAGAAAATAATTTTTATATTCCTTTGCTCTGGTTATATAGCGCAGTGTTGAGTTCCGCAACTTAACATTAAATATCATGTAAGCAGAGTGGAGAGTCAGAAAAAGAGAGTCTTGACAGGTTTCCTCTGTCTACCTTGCTATCTACAGTAAAAATTGTGTAAATAACAACCATTATTTTAACACAATACAATTGCGTATTCTGCATTGGTCAGGGTAAAAAAGCTATGGTGAAATAACTAAGGATTATAACTTGAGAAAAAGAAATTGTTTTAATTCGTTCCTTTTTTTAATAACTTGAACCCGTTCATAGCAGGGTAGGCAGAAGGTAACACAGGAAATGTGGTGGTGGTTAAGACACTCCGATTCCCCGCTTTCAGTCTTATCGAGGCATTGCTCATTGCGTAGCAGAACTTAACGCCACACTTTACTTAATGTCAGAGAGAAGAAAAAGAATAGAAATGAAATTTCCATCTTCCTCGAGTGGGAATCGAACCCACAAACCGTCGCGTCATCAATCACGATTTAAATATATCGAAATCAGATTAAAATAGATAAAAGAATGTCCAGACACTAGATTTTGTTTAAAATTTTATATTACAAAAAAAAATATTATTTCTCAAAGTAAATACAAATGAAACAACTAGTGGTAATATCATATAATACTTGTAAGCCCTTAAGGACTCTCGTGTATAGTCTAATTGGCAATTATTGGCATCTTGGCACTGTACTCAAAGTATAGGTGCCAAGACGCCAATTACTACAATTTACAGCTTCATATATATATATATATATATATATATATATATATATATATATATATATATATATATATATATATATATATATATATATATATATATATATATATATATATATATATATATATATAAATATATATATATATATATATATATATATATATATATATATATATATATATATATATATATATATATATATATATATATATATATATATATATATATATATATATATATATATATATATATATATATATATATATATATATATATATATATATATATATATATATATATATATATATATATATATATATATATATATATATATATATATATATATATATATATATATATATATATATATATATATAAACGATTTAAGATTTCTCATTAAGTTTTCGATTGTTATCACTAACATTTTTCCTTGTAGATAGAGCTTTTATTGTATTTTTGAATTATAATGCGAATAGGTTTAACTTTAAGACAAAAATTGTTTTAGTTTTTTAAAACTAATTTCGCCTTCTTTCTTTTTTCGCCATTTGCTGAAGTCACAGGTAGGAAAGAAACTTTATCAAATCGGTTACATAAGTCTTAGATAGTAATATTTATCACTTAAAGCTCAATTTCTTGCAGCGAAATCCAATTACCTTTTAAACAGTATTTTTCTGGTAGACATTATTAACTAGAAGTTGTTTGTTAGTGATATGAAAATATATTTAATAATTAAAGATTATAATAGTAATATACTATAAGTATAACATATTTCAACATAGCGGAATTTGAACCTATATTAAGCCAAAAAGGCTCTAAACGAAGTAACAAGAAAAATTTTATTAATAATCAAAAATGTCGTACTTGCATATCATGGGCTATTTTGGTTGTAGGTCAAAGAAAAATTCAAAGGTATAAAAATTTCATAATTATATTTCGCTTATTGTATGCAAGCCCCCTATATATTTATTTTATTTTTATTTAAATATTTATTTTAAAAAGTAACATACAAGTAAATATTTTGTGAAAATTTGAAGCGTCTACTTGTTACCGTTTTAATATTGAGCAAAGATATAAGAAAAAGATACGTTTAATGTATTGGGACCCCCGTACTCTTTTATTTTTTGTAATTTTTAGTATAAGTTGTTAAAGCGACAACGGAAATACATCACTTGTGAAAAGTTCGGCTTTCTAGCTATAACGGTTTATGAGATATAACCTAGAGAGAGACAGACAGACAGCGAAGGCTTACTAAGTCCTATAGAGCCTTATAGAGTCCCGTTTTAAAGACATTTCTAAAATGCGAGCTTACACTATACATAGAAAAATATATAAAAGGTCTAAATACTTACTTGCTGTAAATATTCACCAATGAGCGGTGGGTAAGACAGGTAGGACTCAGTGTTGTTGAAGTAGGTACCATCCAACGGGGGCATCGGACTCGGGGCTGGCATATAACTTGGTTTACCTGATGGAAGATTATTCATTATGTAGTAAATTAGATTAAAATTGTAATAAAGAAAGAAAAGTTAGTATTAAGATATGTTTTTTTTTAGTTTCACGCTTTATCCCGCTCAAAGAGTAAGTAAGCAGAGGGAACCGTAGGAATTTAGTGTTAAGATACTCCGAGTGGGAATCGAACCCGAGATACTTCAATCTCTATTTCTGGCAATATTATTATCATTAGCTTTGCTTAGCAAACGAGAAGAAAACATAAAAGGTTGTTAGAAACATATATTTATACCCGGTAGTATTGAGAAAATATCGCTTAAAACATTCTAATTAGATTAGACTTCCTTTGCTTTCCGCATAAAGGGGGTTCGAATCCTGCTGCATACAACGTAAAGTCGCTCTTAAAGAATCTTATCACTATTTTTATAATTTCCAAGTGTCAATCCACACTGAGGATAGAAAAAACACTTAAAGAGAACATAAAAATTTGAACACAGCGGGATTGGAACCCGCGACCTCTTGAAAACTATACAATTTTTATATATTTTTATTTTTAGTTTGGATTAACACTATTAAAATCAATGTGACTGATATAGAAAAATTCTAGTTTTATATTTATAGGGAGATTTATCTTACCACTACTCCTTCCCAAAGTACTGTGACCAGATATATCCTTATTCCTATGAGGATGTGGAAGTGTTCTTGCGTGGTCTCCTTCATACACCGCATAGTTTGGTGGAGGGTAATCTAAGGGAGGTGGAATCAAGCCTTGATCATCCATCATGTAGGCATCCGTCTGTAAGAAATGGTCTTCTTTATTATACGAGCTAACGAGGTGTTTAAAGAGTGTGAGAGAGAGAAGAGAGAACTTAGTTATTTTTTTTTAGCATCACGCTTTATCCCGCATGTTGCAGGGTAGGCAGAGGGAACTGCAGGAACCATATAAACCTAGTGTTAAGACACTTCGTTGCTTAGTCCCTGCTTTCTCCGTCCCCACTTTCCGCCTTTTTCGAGGCATTGATGTGTTGAATGGACGGAAACTCAACGCCGCACTTTGCCTAGTTTACGGAGCGAAGAAAACGGAAATAGAAAAATCCATCTTCCCCGAGCGGGAATCGAACCCACAAACCGTCGCGTTTACAGGCTTACGCCTCTGCGCCACGACGGTTCTCAAATTATTTGATTTGAAATAATAAATAGTTATATTTAATTTTTATTTTATTTAAATATTTTTATAATCTCTCTTCTTAAAGTAAACAGTTTTCTCTGACTATCCTGTTATACATATCGCGGGATATAGCGAACATTAAAAATACATTACAAAATTATTGTCTTGGACAGTTTCCAACAGGTCCAGGTTCAAATCCCGCTGCATTCAAATTCTTATATATTTTATTTAAGTACTTTCTTTAATTATATTACAATTTTGCCGATGTTAAGTTAGATATATTGATCACGTGTCTATAGCGTTTAATTATATGTTACAAAATAGCTTCACGCTTTATCCCGTATATAGGAACCTAGTGCTAAGACACTACGTCCCCTATTTTCCGCCTTTGCGTGTTGCAGTGGCGGAGTTCAACGCTGCACTTTGCCTAGTTGCCAGAGCGAAGAAAATGGAAACAAAAAACCCCATCTACCCCGAATGGGAATCGAACCCACAAACCGTCGCATTTACAAGCAACAAAATTAAAATAAAAACATATTATCTTTTTTTATGATTCTAAAGAATTAAAAATCATATAAAATATATATTACCTGGTTCATCATATGCCTGTTCGGCATATTCGGTACTTCCGGTATAGGAGGTGGTCTCTCATCGCCATCTTGGGAATAAGTCTCTGATTTCTCCGAAACAGAGCTTAAAGTTTCTCCGGTCATAGTGTCATTGTATGAAGATGGCGCGTACATTTCTATTGTATGTGATTTTGAAGATTGCCCGGCTTGTTCTATGTGGAAAGAAATAGCTTTATTTTAATATATTTATACTGTTACAACATATGTTATATAACTGTTTGGGTTTTGCAAGAATTAGAATTTTGTTAATTTATTTGGAATTATGTATACATTTTTTTTTTTAGCTTCACGCTTTATTCCGCACATGGCAGGGTAGGCAGAGAGAACTGCAGGAACTATAAGAACCTAGTGTTAAGACACTCCGTTACTTAGTCCTTGCTTACTCCGTTCCCCACTTTTCGCCGTTTTCGAGGCATTGCGTGTTGAGTGGCTGAACTCAACGCCGCGCTTTGCCTTAGATATATACATATATTTACATATATATATATATATATATATATATATATATATATATATATATATATATATATATATATATATATATATATATATATATATATATATATACATATATATATACACAAACTATTACTACAATTAATATAATATATGTAACACGTAAAGCAAATAAAATAAAAAATGAGCTATATCTGCATCGATATTTGATTTGCTATGCTAAGAATAAAAAGCTAAAGAGTTTGCTGGAAACCCTAATGTAATAATAAACTAATTTCAACAGCTACTAATACGCATTCAAGAGTTATGTTTGTAAAAATAAAACATTTTAACTGTTACTACTGAACCCACACACACACACATATATATATACCTATATATGTGTGTGTGTGTATTTAATAGTGGATAAGGAGCCTTAACTTCTTTTTCATTTCGGTGGGTACAGGTTCATTTCCGTATATAGTAATAGGAGGGTAGTTTTAATAAAACATCTAACTTACCTTTAATGCGTCTGGATCGTCGTATAAAAAGAAAGCATGCCAAACAAGCTGCGTTACTAGAAATTAATATAATTACTCCAATTATGTATACAGTTGGTGAAATCGATATCTCTGCTGTCTCTACGTGTTCAGTCACTACATTCAATTCACCTACTTCTGAGGAAGCTACAAAAGGAGAGAAATAAAAAGAAAATAAATAAAAAAAAATAACAATTAAAAAAAATGGGAAATTTTGGTAAATTGAGATTAAAAAAATAAATACGGGTTATTTTTATTTATGACCCATTAATCTTAGGTGCTTCTAAGATTATCTTCTTATAAATTAAATATTATTTTAAATACGTTAAGGATCTTGTTAAATAAAAAAAAGTCAATAAAAAAAGCCTAATGCTATACACAAAAAGCTCTAATTTCATCATTCAATCTAAACACAGAACACAAAAACTACAGAGCGTCCATCAAGTGACATCAAACCTCGTATGCGTTTGTTCGTTCGTCTGTGAAGACAAAATCCCACTAACAGTACGTTCAGTAGTATCAACGCTGTACCAACTATAGTACCGGTTATTATGAAAACTCCCGGTACATTGTACGAGTTGTACTCTTCGGAACTCGATTGGACCGATGTCGGTATAACGTCTGGATTGAAGTGGATTTTAAATAGTTTCGTATGTGGAAAGTAGAGAGATTAGAGGATTTTTAGTGACAAATCACTCTGTTTAGCGATTTTGGCGGGAATCGAACCCATAATTATGTTTGTAAGTCAATGAGAACTTTATTATAACTTTATGTAATGTCGATAATCTCTTTTAATCACAACAAATGCAAAAGTTTTCAAATTAAATTCGTCAGATAATTTTTTGTTATAAAATAATTAAGAACTTTTAAAATGTATCTATCTTCTTAACTAAATAACTCTACTTATACATACATATATATATATATATATATATATATATATATATATATATATATATATATATATATATATATATATATATATATATATATATATATATATACATGCATATATGAGTCAAAATACATCGTTAGTTAACATTTAAAGTAATCTTTTATTATTCATTTGGTCCGCATAAATCATCTCTATGAATATTCTATGAACCGTTTTATTTAAATACACAAATGATTTCATACATTTGCATATTTCATTATTAATCAAAATATATTATTGTGCCGTTAAATTTGTTGTATTGTTAAGCTTTTTAGTGAAGCTTTTATGTAGCTTTTGTGTACTAATTTGTATTTATTATTGGAATTAATGAGGAAATTTATAATAGTTTCTAAATTAAACAACGGTTTGGTAAACTTTTTTATACAATACCCTTTATATATATATATATATATATATATATATATATATATATATATATATATATATATATATATATATATATATATATATATATATATATATATATATATATATATATATATATATATATATATATATATATATATATATATATATATATATATATATATATATATATATATATATATATATATATATATATATATAATATATATATATATATAATATATATATATATATATATATATATATATATATATATATATATATATATATATATATATATATATATATATATATATATATATATATATATATATATACATAAGGGCAAGAAAATGAAACTCATTTCCCCCGAACGGGAATTGAACTCACAATAAAATATTAATTAATATACAATTAAAATACTTACTAAGCGTCGTAGCTTTAGTTTCATCTGGACGATATTTGCTTTGGCCTATTTTATTAATTGCCATAACAGAAAACACGTAGCCTGTGTTTTTTTCCAATCCATGTATGGTATAAGAGGTGGAGTTTCGAGGAGTAACGTCTTCGTATCGATAGGACTCGTCGTATAGTTTTCTAAAGAAAAATATAGTCTATAATATAGCCTATAGTCTACTTCTTAGGGGCTGAAGATGAAATAGGCTATTAAATGTTTGATAGCCTATTGCCTAAATTTGTTGGGCTAAGGGCTAGTTTTCTTTTAATTGAATAGATTATGACTGTTTCTTAAATTCTATAGTTTTTTGATTTAAAATAAAAAAGATTTTTTTGAAAATAGAACAGTGCTTTATAGTTTATTTTTCTTTGTACAGGAATTGAATCCGTAACAATCTGGAGACAAGAGTTCACTAATATCTATAAATTTAATCTAATTATGGTTAACTAAATTTATCTGTGTTTATTTTCATTTTTCATATGTTATTCCATACTAAGAATAGAACGTATGGCTTAGTTGTTAGAGCCTGTGGATGGTTCCAAAAAGGTGCAGGTTTAAATTTGATCAAAATCATTTTCTTTTACGCTTTTGTAAAATAAAATTATTAGAATTCAATAGTTATAACTCTAAATATAGTAAATTAACTTACCGATATCGAATTCTGTACCATGAGAATAGTCCTCCATCGAAACCAGGCACCCATGAGAGTGAGACAGAGTTGTATGTGACGTTGGTTATTGTTATAGAAGACACTTGGTCTAGGGAAAGAGACAATTATTTATTTATATATATATATATATATATATATATATATATATATATATATATATATATATATATATATATATATATATATATATATATATATATATATATATATATATATTATATATATATATATATATATATATATATAATATATATATATATATATATATATATATATATATATATATATATATATATATATATATATATATATATATATATATATATATATAACACTTCATTTCAGAACTCAGTTAAAGATGTATTGAATTAGGATATGACAGTTCACTCCTGTTATGAATATCGAGCCTCAATTACCATATCATATGAATAATTTAGGGGAATCAACGTTGAACAAACAAATTGTGCTATTTTATATATATGTATATACATATCTTTATGTATATGTATACATATATGTTATGCTTCATATTTTATGAGGTTTAGAGGTAAATTTTCTAATTTAATACATAAGATAATCTTGTGAAACTGCAGTAAAACAAAAAGTCTAGATATTTTTGTACTGGGTCTGTACTTGCTATTTTACATATACCAATTCATTATCCTTTTGATTTGTTCTTGCTACATAAGATACAATAAATATACGTTTTATAATAAATATTATTTTTGATATGTTTGATGTCAAAATATTTCTAGTTGTATGGAAAAGCTAAAAAATGAGAGCTTTATGATGAAATAGCTTTTTCTTTAAACTTCTGACACGAATGATATGGAACGTATTCTCGTTATGTTAAACACTTAATGTGACAAAGACATTTCTAACAAAGAAATTTCTGATAAAGAAATTTCTGAAAAAGAAATTTCTGACAAAGAAATTTTTGAAAAAGAAGTAAAACTAATTTAGCCTAAACTACATAACTCAACTCACCAGGAGCGCTAGTCACATCTAATTTGACAGACACAGTACTAAATCCCAGATCGTTCCTTGCGCCGCACTCGTAAGAACCATAGTCCATCGACCCAATGTCGTTTATAAGCAAAACCGATGTATACGTAATTGGGTCATTTTTATGAAATTCGGCGAAAAATTTCGTCGATGTATTCACAGGTAGTTTCGCTCCATTCCTTGACCATGTGAAGTTGGGCGCTGGCGCTGATTTGCATCTAAAATGAGACAAAATTAGAAATATAAATACAGAAATTTAAATAAAAAGAATACTATTATATATATTGAGCAGGAATCGAACCCACACTTCAACTTCAATACCTAAAATATATTAAAATAAACACATATAACATAGTATATTATTACTACACAAAAATTACATACAAATTTTCACTATGATATACAACAAAAGCACATATAATATACATATATATTATATCTACACACGAATTAGTGTCATCACAAGTTGTTAATTAGAACTAATCTGCTAGTAAATAGAACGATAACAAACTAACAGTATGTTGATATGATTTTGATTATGTTATTATTTTGTGTACAGATATTTAAGGCTTATAAATTTGTTGTAAAATCGTTTACAGTATTAAAATAGATGTATATATTTATGTATTTTTATATATATATATATATATATATATATATATATATATATATATATATATATATATATATATATATATATATATATATATATATATATATATATATATATATATATATATATATATATATATATATATATATATATATATATATATATATATATATATATATATATATATATATATATATATATATATATGTATATAAATGTATGAAACAAATTGGAAACGTCGTGATTTATAGTTATAATAGAATAATAAATAAGTAATAAATAAGCAAGAGTCAGTAGTAGAAGTAGGGGGAGACTATAGTTGATCTTCTAGAATAATTCTAGAATAAAAATCTTCAAGAGGTTGACTTGAAGAGGTAAGGGAGGTATGACAGTGAATGATGTGAAAGAGGTATGTAGGGATCGTAGCGTTTGGAGATGTATGTTCGGGCTACCTAGCTATTAAGTTAATTTTATGCGTGATGAAGCGTGGGGTTATCATTAATTATAAAGTATAGGTTAATATACATATTACCTATAAATTACTTCTATGTTGAAATAAAAAAAATGTTTATTTTTTTTTAAATGGGAAGCCTTTAACACATTTAATTTATTTAAATATATAACAAAAACTTACTTGCAAATTAACCTGCCAACTTGGCCAACATTAGAAGCAGACTTGGCCAACGTTGGTGACGTATCCATTTCCGGTTTAAACTTGACTACCAACATCACGTCTTCACTCGTTTCCTGTCCAATACCATTGTTGGCAATACATTTGAATAAACCAACGTCTTGGCGTGTCGCTTTTTGTATAGTTAAGTAGCTTGTATGATTTTTAGGATCGAATGTCACAGAGCGTGTTACCATATCGTAGTCTTTTCTTACCCATTTAATACTATCAGCTGTTAGAGGGTTGCCTGTTAAAAAATACACAAGTTAAAATGGAGGTTAAAATAATTAACTGTAATTAACTTAATATTGCAAAATTTGACTGTATGTTTTTTTTTAAACTTCATGCTTTATCCTGTTCATAGCAGGGTAGGTAAAAGAAACCGCAGAAGAATAGGGACCCTAGTGTTAAGACACTCCGTTCCCTGCTTTCCGCCTTTCGAGGTATTGAATGTTGAGTGGCGGGACTCAACGTCGCGCTTTGCCTAATGGCCAATTAACCCACAAACCCTTACCAAAAAAGAAAATATATTCTGTACAATATAATACAATATGAATCTGAGTTAGTTAGAATTGAGTTTTTTGCAAAAGAAATGTAAGATTTGTGATTATGAAGAAACCTATTTAAACCAGGTCTTATATACAATGTTTCTCTTAGTTTTTCTCAGAATTTCAAAAAAAAATTAAATAATCAATGACTTTTGTACATCTATATATATATATATATATATATATATATATATATATATATATATATATATATATATATATATATATATATATATATATATATATATATATATATATATATATATATATATATATATATATATATATATATATATATATATATATATATATATATATATATATATATATATATATATATATATATATATATATATATATATATATATATATATATATATATATATACAGTATAAAAAATTAAAAAAGAAAAAGTATTAAGCAGTAAAGTCGTAGCACATGAAATCGTTGCGGCAACGCTATATTTAATACATTCTCCTTTTGATTCTAATAAGAAACGTGGTTTGAATATAAGATGCTATACAAGAGTGACATTTTGTTTTAGATGTTCTGTTCTTGTTTTATAATAAATGGAAAAAGATCTTTGATTCGATTTCACGATAAAAGCAAAATTATATTAATTTATTATTTTCTTATAAAATGAGGAGGTTTTAGTGGCCTAGTTATTAAAAGCTATATGTTTATTTTAATTAATTATATATTAAGGTAATTACATAAAAATATTAGATGTTGGATGTGTTTAGTTGAACTATATCAATAGGTTTCACTAACAAAAGTGTAAGAAAAGAAATCAATAAAATGTTTACAATTAGTGAGTAAGATCAACGTATTTTTTATTACGTACATTTGCACTTTATAAAAATATAGTGACACACACACACACATACACACATAAACACACACACACACACACACACACACACACACACACACACATACACATATACACACACGTATTGTCACTTATACACATATAGTATGTTACTAAACATTTAATTCTTTTTTTATTTTAGACAAATTTAAACTAAAGTGTCTATTAATATTATAAGCTTACCATCCGCTGTACAAGATAGCACAGCATCTTCATTAGCATCTGCTATCTCCATTTGGCCCACCGTTTTGATACTGGCTGGATCTAATGAAATGAATGTAATAATTAAAAAATAAAGAAATGTACAACAGGAATTGAACCTGGGACTAGAACACAAATAAAGAATATATAAAAATTATATATTAATTGGATGGACATAATTTTTCATTAAATTTGACATTGAGGAGAATTAATTTAGTATAGAAAACGAATGTGTAATTATTTTTTTGTATGGAGTTGAAATTTTATTTTGAACCTATACTGATGTTAAGTCGTAAAATTATCAACTAAGACAAATTTAAGAAAAGGACCGTCGTAGCGCAGAGGCGTAAGCGTCTGCCCGTAAACGCGACGGATTGAGGGTTCGATACCCACTCGGAGCAGATGGATTTTTCTATTTCCATTTTCTTCGCTCTGGCAAACTAGGCAAAGCGCGGCATTGAGTTCCGCCACTCAACACGCAATGCCTCGAAAAAGGCGGAAAGCGAGGACGGAGAAAGCAGAGACGGAGTGTCTTAACACTAGGTTCCATAGTTCTCTCCCTCTGCCTACCCTGCAATAAGCGGGATAAAAGCGTGAAGCTAAAAAAAAAACGTATTAAATTTTTCCAGGCAAAGGGAACCTAGATAGCGGAAACCTAGTTTTAAGTAGTTCTTTTCTCCAATTTTACTATAAACTAAACTGCCTATAGAGCGAAGAAATTCCCACTACCGATACCCGGTACCGATCCCGTAACCATAATATTTTCAATAACATACTGTCAAAATACAATATAAAAGTTTATTTTAGGAAATTTAAAAAGAAAGCTCAATAAATAAATGCTATTTTACAAATATCGTATAAAATGCCATTTCTCTTAATGCCGGCTGCGGTGTTACACTGGAAACTACTTACAATCCTCCATTATTAAGAGATGCGGATTTAAGTGACATTATAAAATAGTTTCTTAGTTATATATTTGTTTAGAATAATTGTCATTTCTTTATTTTTAGGTAAAAATATATATAAATGTAAAAAAATATATGAATAATCTTGATATTGCAGACATAACTTAAACTTAGAGGTGAATAACTAAAAAAATTGACGCGAAATTTATAAAAAAAGCTTCAGTGAGAACTGAACCTGCAACCATCACGTCATTCTAAGAAATTAAAGATTTTGCTATTGCAGACATAATTTAAACTTAGACGCGAAATTTGTAAAAAAAGGCTTCAGTAGGACTTGAATCTGCACCCATCACGTAATTTTTAAATACTTACAATGTACATTAACGGATATGTTAACAGTTGCAGCGCCTTGAGAGTTGACCGCTTCACAAGTGTAAACGCCGGCGTCGTGCCGCGACAGACGCGTCATGTTGAGCATACTGCCTTCTGATATGATTCTGTCATCTGGAAGAGATATATTGTTTTAATATATTATATATTTCGAAGTCTTGTAAAAAGGGGGAGGGGAGGCTTACATTAAAAAAGACTATGAAAGCTCTGAAATTATGTCATTCAAGAAAGGCAAAACACGGCGTTGAGTTCCGTCACTCAACACGCAATGCCTCGAAAAAGGTGGAAAGCGGTAATGAAGCAATGGAGTGTTATAACACTAGTTTCGTATGACGTATGACGAATATGTCCGTTTTTTATTTTTCTATAGTATATTCTCAAATAAGTTATATATACATATGTCTTTTTAGACATCATAATATCTTTAAGCCTAATTAATATATATCATTCTGCATACAATTCTTCGAGGCGTTGAGTTCCGCCACTCAACACGCAATGCCTCGAAAAAGGCGGAAAGCGGGGACGGAGAAAGCAGGGATTAAGCAACTGAATGTCTTAACACTAGGTGCCTATGGTTCCTGCAGTTCCCTCTGTGTACCCTGCAATATGCGGGATAAAGCGTGAAGCTATATACAATCTCATCATGTATTCACCCCTAAGTTTGATTTTTTCATAAAAAAACCAAAGTAATTGCAATGCAACTAAAATTTAGCGCTAACGGTAATATTAATCGATCGTTCCCTGCATTAATTACTCCAGACTTGAAAGTGAAGTTTAACAAGTTAAATTATTCAAGGGATTGAATTTACGATACGTACACACCAAAATATTGCTTTAGCCGAGGTTTTAATAAATTATTAATTCGCTTACTTAAATAGTAATATATATATATATATATATATATATATATATATATATATATATATATATATATATATATATATATATATATATATATATATATATATATATATATATATATATATATATATATATATATATATATATATATATATATATATATATATATATATATATATATATATATATATATATATATATATATATATATATATATATATATATATATATATATATATATATATATATATATATATATATATATATATATATCATACGTATCGCTTCATCGATTTCTAATACTACAGTAGTTTATATCAATACAATTTGTATCTAGAATAGAATGTATGTTATTGCTCTTTCAGTTGAACGAGTCTAATATTGTCATATTATGAAGGAATTTGATTATAGAAATATGAGACGTTGGGTTTATTTTTATATTTAAATAAACTATATTATTGGAACATTCCTTTCGAATGGTTAGTGTTTTTAGATAATATTTAAGACTTCTTTCAAAGTAGTGATTAGTCACTGTTTGGTGGTAATTTCCCATAATCCTGTTTTCCTGGAAAGAATGGTCTTTTATATCCTTCTTTAGCTTCACGCTTTATCCCGCATATTGCAGGGTAGGCAGAGTGAACTGCAGGAACCATGTGAACCTAGTGTTAAGACCCTCCGTTGCTTAGTCCTTGCTCTCTCTGTCCCCAATTTACGCCTTTTTGAGGCATTGCGTGTTGAGTGGCGAAATTCAACGCTGCGCTTTTGCCTAGTTTCCAGAGCGAAGAAAATGAAAATAGAAAAATCCATCTTTCCCAAGTGGGAATCGAACCCACAAATCGTTTACAGGCAGACGCTTACGCCTCTGCGCCACGACGATATATATATATATATATATATATATATATATATATATATATATATATATATATATATATATATATATATATATATATATATATATATATATATATATATATATATATATATATATATATATATATATATATATATATATATATATATATATATATATATATATATATATATATATATATATATATATATATATATATATATATATATATATATATATATACATACATCATACATAATTTACAGTAGCTCAGTGCTGTACGTGAATGATGATAAATTACCAAAGTTTTCGATTTCGACACCTAATTAATCGATATTAAGCTGCAAGCTTATATGAGATGTTACTTCAATGAGTGAACATGTCATATTCTAATAAGGATACATTTCTTATGTGTATCGGCTCACCTATACATAGGCCGTAGGTTCGATATAGTAACAAAAAAATGGTAAAATATATATATTAATTCTTATTTAAAACTTATTTCAACTTAGAAACAACGGTTATTTACAAATTACGTCAAATTAATATCGAACCTGTTACTACAATCGTTAATGAATATACTTTTGAAGAGACATTAAAAAAACATGTTGTATAGAAAACTCTAGGGAAAGCTTTAATGAGCCCTCATTCTCATTTTAAATACACATATACATACATACATATATGTAGGACGATTTAATATTTCAACTCACTAGAGACTTTTAAGCGGTATTATATATTTTGTACTTTTTCAGCTTCACGCTTTATCCCTCATAATCCAGAATAGGCGGAGAGATAGCGTGTTGAGATATTTTGTTTCTCGCATTCCAGCGAGATATTGCGTGTTTAATGGCGGATCTAAACACTTTCTCTCGTTACCAGAAGGCAGAAAATGAAAACCAATTTGTTCTCAATTAGGAATCGAACCCACTATCCTCGTGGTTATAATCAGAAGCTGCGTCAAAACAAGTCTATATTTATTTTAGGTTTTTTTATTAATTTCTTTAAAAATGACGGCTTCGATTCTCATTCAAAACAGTATACTTTTTTAAATTCATTGATTTCTCCATTTTATAAGATTCAGAGAGCTGTGTTGAGTTCCGCCACTTAGCATAATAGAGACAAATAAGTGTACTAGTGTCAAACGGAGTGTTTTGACACTAAATTACTGCTACAGAAATTGACATGTTCTTTATTAATACAACTTACAATAAGGGACGTTTCATATTTATTACTTTACATTATTTTATTTTCAAACAAAAGCTTAGAAGAACTTTTAATAGGATTAGTATGAAATATGGGATTTAATAAAGAGCCTTTTTAAATAATTAAAATGGAGTTGAACTGAAACACATTTGTCTATAAAATTTCAGTTTCTCTTTTCTGTTAGGACTTTTTTTCCAGTTTCACGCAGAATCCCGTAGAATATTTAATGAACATTTTAAAAAGATAAAGATATTATACGATGACCGTCGTGGCGCAGAGGCGCAACGTCTGCCTGCAAGCTATAAATATCTTTATTTTTTTTGTAGCTTCACGCTTTGTCCCGCACATGGCAGGGCAGGCAGAGGGAACTGCAGGGATCGTGGGAACCTAGTGTTAAGACACTCCGTTGCTTAGTCCCTGCTTACTCCGTCCCCGCTTTTCGCCGTTTTTCGAGGCATTGTGTGATGAGTGGCGAAACTCAACGCCGCACTTTGCCTAGTTTCCAGAGCGAAGAAAATGGAAATAGAAAAATTCATCTTCTCCGACTGGGGATCGAACCCAGAAACCGTCGCGTTACAGGCACACGTTGCGCCTCTGCGCCACGAAGGTCCTCTTTTTCTTTTATTTGATATTATTGAAAATTAAGCTTTCTAACGAAATGTGTGAGTTAAGAAATTTTCTTATGTTTTTGTATATATCTTTATACATAAGTAAATAAGATTTCTAACTAAAAAGTAGTTACCTCAGTCTAGAAACCAAGCCCACCCCACTCCTTAAAGGTTGTTCGCCAGATAAATACCAAATGAATAAAAAATATATTTTATTAGTACTTACTGATGGTGCTATACGACGACTGTGTTATGGGAAGGCCATCTTTAGTCCATGTATATGTTATGCTTCCAGGGTTGCCTTCTGCTCGCAGCATTATGACTAGAGGCTCGCTCTCCACGCCTACAGTTGTATAAGGGGTTGTTTCGTCGAATATTGGTGCATCTGAGGAAAATAAGGTCAGTTAAATATATATTTATATACATTTAATTAAAATAATAAATGTTTTTTTGTGACTTCACGCTTTATCCCACTCATGGTAAGGTAGCTAGAGGGAATCGCAGGATCCTTACGAACCTAGTGTTACGACACTGTTGCTTAATCCCTGCTTTCCGCCTTTTTCGAGGCATTGCGTGTTTAGGGGCGGAACTCAACGCCGTGCTTTGCCTAGTTTTCAGAGCGATGAAAATGGAAATAGATAAATCCGTCTTACCCAAGTGGGAATCGAACTCATAAATCGTCGCGCTTACAGACAAATGCTGCACTTCTGCGCCACGACGGTCCTCCTTTCAATTATTAAATTCTATAAAATCTAAATACAGTATAATTTTTCCATTTTCTTGTCAAAGGGAACTTATTCTTAATACGTTTAAAATGAATATAAAAGTATAAAATCTAAGTGATAAAGAAAAATTAGCTAGCAAAGAGCTTACGTTTGACGCTTTTACAAAAAGCTTGAACTCTAAAAGCACTGTATCATTTATTTTATTTGAACAAAGTTTTACTGTTTTTGCTATATTTATATAGCAGCTTAACTTAACTATATATCTATATATATATATATATATATATATATATATATATATATATATATATATATATATATATATATATATATATATATATATATATATATATATATATATATATATATATATATATATATATATATATATATATATATATATATATATATATATATATATATATATATATATATTTATATATATTTTAAGTGATAATGGGTTCATATTTAGCTTCTTAGTTTAAATTAAATTAAGAATGTTTATTTATCGAGAATGCCTATGAATAAGGCTAAACCTGAAGACACCTGCTAATTGTGCCACAAATTGGAGTCACAAGTAAAGTACGTATATTAGTGGTCAGAAAAATAATAAGAGAAATATATATATATTTTCATACTAAATGAAAAAAAAAAGTAGACCTAACTTGCTCGCGTTGATCGTGTCTAAAGTCTTGAAAAGCTTATCCCAAGAGTAAAGCGTTAAGAAACTATTCAAACAAGTGCTCGGCAAACTGAGTAACGTTGACTGTCAACAAACTACTGTGTGTATAGACAGACGGTTTTTATATTACGAAATATTCAAAATATGAATTGAATATGAAAGAAAATGCTATATATTTTGTATTTTATACAGATTTTTACTATATAACGCATACAGAAGAGAAAAAGAGAGTTATAACTTAGTGGTAAGACACTCCGTTCGCCATTTTATCGCCTTATTTAAAAACACTGCGAGTTTGTAACCAGATTTTTACTACTTAACGCATATAGGAGTCAAGAGATAGAGAGACATATAGTGCTAAGACACTCCGTTCTCAATTTTCGGCTTGGTTAAGAAAAACTGCAAGATCGTTGGCGTAACTCAACGCCGCAGATATAATTTAAATTTAAACAATGTCAAAGAAATAACTATTCTTTGAATGAATAGAATACTTCATCTTTCTTAACAAATGTAAAATATCCTACAAAAAGGAGCTACGAGCGACAACAACCAACAAACTGTACAAAAGAAGATTAAGTCATAGAACTTTGACTCGTTGTTCAGCGTCTCGGACACTTCACAAAGACTTTAATCCTAATTATAGTTTTAATTATTTGTATGTAAAAGGAGAGTTCGGTTGAATTTCGAAAACACAATACGAAAGATATTGAGGTAAAGTTACTTAATAAGCATGAGCATGAGAGCATGTATGAAGAGGTTAATGACAGTGGACGAGGCGAAAGAGGTATGCAGGGACCGCAGCGTTTGGCGCTCCGTTCTCTCTGACTACTCCGATAGTGATAGAGCGTGATGATATGTACATTTCATTTTTGTACGTATTGTACAGCAGTTCATAAAATTTAAAGCCTCAAAGAAGAAAGAGCACAATGAGTTTAGCGGGATATTTTTTTAAATACTTTCACAATTACTAATTATTGACAGTGATAAATTTGAAATAGAGCGAAGCGAGCTTTTCATTTCCAAGGCATATAGGAGAAGGTCGTATCAAAATAATAGATTTTTTCTTCCAGTATGACTCACTGCGTATTGTTTGACCAAAAATGAAGATTTCAATATACGATAGATGGATCAAAATCAAAATTAAAAAAGGATAGAAGCTTTTCGCTCAAGTTTTAAGATGATACCAATTTTTGACTAATGGTACTCAACGTCACCCTTTTTCCTTAATACCAGAGAACAAAAAAACTTAAATATAATAATCATTTAATTTTTCTAGCAAATGTTAGAAATGATAAGTGGTACTTAAAAACAACACATAAAAATTTGAACGCAGTGGGATTTAAACCTACACCGTCAGTAGTGGGTTCAGATCCCGCTGCTTTAAAATTTTTGTCTTCTTAAATTTTTCTATCCGTGCTGTGAGTGTTCTTTTATATTCTAGACAACTTTTAATATATCTAAAAAGAACCTATTACAACCTCAATCACAGAAACGTAAATTAATAAGCCCCCTATGAGAAAAATTACGAGAACATTGAAAAAAAGATATTTCCTTTAGAAAAATTCCAAACACAATTCAATAGCGTTTTATTTTCTTTAGAAATTCAGTAAAAAACACACATATCTATGTATATTGTCGAATGTAGGGTACTTACATAATACTTTTAGTGTGAGAGCGTCGTGCACACTTCGCTGTAATGCTTCGTTCAAAGCCTGGCAGGTGTATACGGCACCGTTGTGTTCCTTTGTAATGTTTAACTTCAATTCTATAGTAGATACTGTTCCACCGTGCAAGCCTTTCTTTAGTTGCATTGGAAGACCTACAATATGCATAGAATTATGAGTTATATGGAAAAATATGGTTTTAAATCTTATACATAACGAAAACTCAATGGTTTGTAGGTTCGATTCCCACTCGATGAAGATAGTTTTTTCATTTCCAATTTTTCACTATGGCACCTAGGCAAAACGCGGCGTTGAGTTATTCCACTCAACAACGAAATGTCTCGAAAAGGCGGAAACCGGAGAACGTAGTGTCTTAACACTACGTTCCCACAGTCTCCGCTATTCCGTTTGTCTATCCTGCTATGAGCGGGAAGCGTGAAGCTGAAAAACAACAGAACCTAGTGTAAAGTTACTTCTTCTAACTTTTGAATTTGTAACAAAAAAGTATAAAAAAATAAAGTAAACACGTATATTTTTAAAATTCAATACTTACCTTGCACAGGTATACCATCTCTCCACCAAGATAGAACAGCTGGTGGGTTGCTGGACGCCGCGTCACAGTATAGTGTGGCTTCGATTCCCGGTTTAAGCTCTTCTGGCTGTGCTCTCACTTTCACTGCTTCTGGGGCGACTATATCGGAAAATATAAAGTATGATTTATATCTGTATCCAAAGTTAAAAGCTTCAATATGACGTCATCGTTGAGCTTTTTAATACAGATAATAATACGAAACATCCGCAACAAAACAATTAGAGCAAAGTCTCAAGTTCTGAACTAACGATTTAACGGTACAAAGACTTTTACTTCAAATTAAATTCTACAAGTTTGAAATTAGCTAATCGATATTTTTACTTAGAAATAGTTTGTTAAAAGATAACTATTTCATATATATAAAGCTCTTATATATATATATATATATACATATATATATATATATATATATATATATATATATATATATATATATATATATATATATATATATATATATATATATATATATATATATATATATATATATATATATATATATATATATATATATATATATATATATATATATATATATATATATATATATATATATATATATATATATATATATATATATATATATATATATACATTTCCATGTTAATTTTCCCTTTGTAGGATTTGAATTCACGATGCCATCAGTAGAAAGCGCCACTGTGCTAAGACAGTTTCAATATGTAATTACAATAATATTGAATAAAACAAAAATAAACCAATAGTATTGTGGATAACCACACGTTGGAGCGATTTTAAAATAATATTACAAATTTATTTTATATATCGTGCAGTAATTTTTATATGCATAATGTAACGTGGTTTTTGGGTTAAAATTATATATATATATATATATATATATATATATATATATATATATATATATATATATATATATATATATATATATATATATATATATATATATATATATATATATATATATATATATATATATATATATATATATATATATATATATATATATATATATATATATATATATATATATATATATATATATATATATATATATATATATATATATATATATATATATATATATATATATATATATATATATATATATATATATATATATATATATATATATGAACAGGGCGAAATGGATATTAATCGTGAGTGTAGAATTTCCATCTTATCAAAAGCAATTGGGTATAAAATAGGTAATTTGAGAATAAATTGCATGTTGAATTCGATGTTAATATATAGAAAGTATCCTCATACGAAATGGTAGCTATTTTGAGCTTCATAAAGCTTACATATATAATAAGCTTATATACAACGGCGTTAAGCGATGGTACTAACAAAAATTACTTAAAGAAACTGTTGAAAAACGGTTAATATTTTAATACTATTAACTATTAGATTATTATCTCATTTAGATATAAGCTTTACGAATAAGATATGTACAAGTTTATACAGCGGCGTTAAACTCTGTCAACTCAACTCACAAAAAAGACTTTATAAAGTTGTTCAAAAACAGTTAAAAATTGTGAAACATCTAAAGCTCTACGCTTTTACGTTAATAAGGTAATGACAAAGTAGTGTCAAAATATTCCTTTCTCTACATTTATACTTACAATGTACATTCAAAGTAACAGTTTCAAATAGCGGTATTTCGGTGGCGCTGTTAGTAGCTTCACATCTGTACTGGGCCTGGTTGTCGGTAACGTTGGTAAGTATTGATATTTCCGCTGAAACCGATTTGTCTGTGGTCTTAGTAGTTGAATGTATCTGAAAATAAGGAATTTGTTAAAATTTTGAAGAAGAATCTAGAGAATGTTTGGAGAACTTTTTTCATGGGAAGTGAATAAGGTGAGATTCATGATGGGGTAGGATTGGTAGGGCCTAAATCTACCCCATGTGTAACTTTAGTCCGAGCTGACTCTAAAAATACGTAAAGGTGATAATAGAGAAAAACAAGGAAAAGTATTGTTTTTAATTTAAGACCCTCCCAAATTCTAAGCCAACACACGTTCGTTTACAATTACATACTGTCCCATATGAGAAAAAAAAATGTAAGAAATAAATAAAAATAATAAACTACTAAAGTAATATATAAAGAATTTAAGCTTATAAGTTGATGGACCTCATATATTCAATTAATCTACTAAACTTAATACCCTTAATTAAAATATTATGTATTAATTAGTTTAATTAATTGAAATATTCAATAATTGCAAAATTGAATCTGTCTGTAAACGCGACAGCTTGTGGGTTCAATTCCAACTCGGGGAAAATGGATTTTTCTATTTCCATTTTCTTCGCTCTGGAAACTAAGCAAAATGCGGCATTGAGTTTCGCAGCTCAACACGCTATGCATCGCGCGGACGAAAAATGAAGAAACTAAGCAACGGAGTGTCTTAACACTAGCTTCATATAGTTCCTGCAGTTCTCTCTGCCTATCCTGCAATATGCAGGATAAAGCGTGAAGCTATGATACTACTAGCTATAATGTAATGCCGTGGTATGTGTTATTATACTGTTTTGAATTATAAGAAAGTAGTTTGATTAGGTTGTATGAAAATTAGAAATTTTCAAGAAAAAATTCAAAATTCTTAAACGAGTAATTGAAATGACTCATTCCCTCTAGTGGGAATCGAACCCTGATCTTTCGTGTTATATATAAATTATAATTTAAAATAAATAACCATTCTCACCTTTTTATCATTCTTGAACCAAGTTAACGTGGCTAATGGATTACCACCAGTAGATATGCAGGAGAGTTTTTGCACTGTACCCGAAGAGAGCGTAGTGCCTGGTATATAGCCTGTGATCATAGGTGCTGATGGAGGGTCTAGAAAGGAAAAGAAAAATATATTAATTTATATGTGTCTTTGTTTAAAGTTTATTTTAGCCTTCTATGCGAGTATGTATGTGTGTGTATGTAGGGTGTAAAAGAAAAAGTAGTGAGTTGGTTAAAAAAAACATTATTATAAAATAATACTTCATTCTATGACCAAAACACTGTATTCGTCGATTCCGGGATTCCGGGATTTTTTCGATACAAGAGTGCATTCCAAAGCAGCCAACACCTCAACTTTAGATAAATATGCATCCGATTACTGGTTATAATAGAATATAGAGAAATAGATTTAAAATTATTAATTTACTCTCCGAGTGAAGATCAGTGGAGTATAATAAAGAGAACGGACAACATCTCTGGGTAGTGTTTATTTTGTATATTAAAATAAATTAATAAAATCATTTCAAATATAAGAATTGTACTTTTGATATAGAAAACTTAGTCTTGAGCGTGGAAATAAAAGAAATCTTCCTGAACCAGAAATCGAACCAATAATCGTCGTACTTATACACTAAGCCACTGCGTCATGGCGGCCTCGCCATGTAACAGATGTAAATAATAAAAAGTTGTAAATAAAATACTGTACGCGCGTAAATCTTTTGTCTTTGTAAAATGTAAAACGGTTTACAATTTAAGGATAAAACAAACAAGAAGACATTTACACGGTACGATACGATTGTTTAATTACGACACGACTTTTTTGTCAGTCAAGGCTCTCTTGTCATGATTACAGTAACTGAAAACGACGGTTTGATTCGATACAAATATTTATTTTTTTTTTAAATATCACTTGGACAGTTTTATTTACAAGTAAAAACAGCTAAATGAAAGAGTTAATCGTTATCTATATCTATTATAAAAGTTTTATTTACCAAGAAAGCTTAAAGCTAATATAGCCTAATATGGCTATTGTAAAAAGGCACTATCGAAGAAGACTAAAGCTTTATATAGCCTACCATGGTTAGTGTTATGGTGTAACCCAGTGTTCACAGAATGAGATATTGGAGATAAAAAATAATTCTTAAGCTATTTTAAGTTATTTCCAATTGATAAAGATTCAAGCAAAGCTAAGCTATAAGCTGCGCTCAAAGCTGGCTTAAAAGCTAAATATGTATAGGATAGCTTTTATGATGTACTCGCTATAGGCTATCGGATTGCAATGTTCATCGGGTTGTATCTCTATTTCAGTGGAAAATTGAGGGCGTGTCGTATAATACACACATATATACATACTTCATGATTTATCCCTAGCGGGGTAGTCAGAGAGAACGGAGCGCCAAACGCTGCGGTCCCTGAATACCTCTTACGCCTCGTTCACTGTCATTAGCCTCTTCATACATGCTCTACGGGGAGAACTTATGCTTTTTACGTGACCTTCCTCCAGTATCTTTGATATTGCATTTTTGAAAGTCAACCGAGATCTTCCCTTACTTTTCTTACCGCTTACTTTTCTTCATATATTTTTTTTACCATTCTTCCATCACTCATTCATTCGACGTACCCAAACTGTTTAAGCACATTGTTAATAATACTTAAGGTGTTAAGTAAAAATATAGTTCTAGATAATATATTAATTTCATATTAAATTATGCTGCGGATGTATTAACGCGTGGTTTACGCGTTGCCATGGCAACGTGTATGTCACGCCATACAAGTGTAAATTGTCAAAAAAATGAGAGTGTGTAATGTGTTATTTATTGATTTAATGTACTTTAAAAGTGTTATTTTTTAATGTTTACTTGACGTTAATATATTGATTGTAATATATATATATATATATATATATATATATATATATATATATATATATATATATATATATATATATATATATATATATATATATATATATATATATATATATATATATATATATATATATAGCCAGTTTTTTTATTATAAAATATAAAAAAAATCATTTAAAAAAAACCGGTTAAGTGAGTTCCAAATATGAAAAATTAAATCTTCTTCTATTCTCTTTCAAATTCCAAACAGCTTATTTTAATTATTGATATTAATGTTAACTTCACTAATTGCTTTTTACATGTTCCTGAGAAAAACGCTGAAAAATAACCAAATACAGACAAACAACAAAATGTTCCCACAAAAACTTTCCATTAACTAACAGAACCTTAAATAATATTTATTTTGTTCTATTTCCTTTAATTAACCAGCTATATCTATACAAAAAAATAAAAATACATTCGTGTGTTCTGTAATCACTTTAACTAAATACGTTCCGAAATAAATTTTTAACTAACCCAGTTAAAGTTGACCTCGCTTTCAATAACATAGTATAATGTAAACGTCTATTACTATTCCTATTGACAGATTTACTTTCAACTGAGTTATATATTCTAGTTTAGTTTATTTTGGTAGTCTGTGAATAGGTTACTCTGTACAAATATTTGTATTCAATTTACGTATAAATACGAATTCAAAGTGTTTTGCAAACTAAGAAAACAAGACTAACTGACGACAGAGGGTAACGTGTAGTTAAGTAAATTTCCCTTCCAACCAAATATTTTTACTAAGGTACTCCGACGGAGTTGAGTTACACCATTGAATATTTCATAAAATCATCTATTCTCAAAGCCTTTAGAGCTTTTTAGCGAAAAAATGACGAACGGATAGTCTTATTTATGTTGTATACATATATAAATATATACGGAGAAAGCAGGGACTAAGCAACGGAGTGTCTTAACACTAGGTTCTTATGGTCCCTGCAGTTCCCTCTGCCTACCCTGCCATGTGCGGGATAAAGCGTGAAGCTATAAAAAAAAATATGATGAACGTATTTGAAGAAAATTCTACGATTTAACAATTAATATTAAATAAATAAATATTTTTTATTAAACTATAATAGATTCATAATAATACTATCATGCACATAATTATATATAGTGAAGCTATTCCAGCCACAATATAAACTGTCCGTCTGTACACAAAGTCCCCTTGTTAACTATACATATACACATATATATGTTGATGAATAAATGAATGGTCTACTAATTCCCTTTTCAAAGAGTATCGTCACTTGCTCAGTCAATGGAGCGGTGTAGTGTAAACGTTCGTGTAATACAAATTGTGATACGCTTGGAAAATTATATAGAAATTATAGCTTCACCCTCATATGCGACGGTGTGAATAATTAGCTGTTGCTGTGGTTATTATTGCTTTTTTTTAACACGCTCTATCCCGCATATAGCGGGATAGGGTTTATTTGACGTTTAAAAAGCATGTAACTGTTCTTATAATGATTAAAATTATTTGACTTTGATTTTGACTTGCCATTTTAAGGCACTGCGTGTTAAGTGGCGGAACATAACGCCGCGCTTTACTTATTTATCAGAGTGAAGAAAATTTAAATGGAAAGTTCATATTCCGCGAGTGGGAATCGAACCCAAAAACAGTCGCGTTTACAGGCACATGCTATGCCTCAGCGCCACGATAGTCCACAAAAAACGTTATATACGCGAATAATCCACTTAAATTGTTTAATTTACCAAAAAAATCACTTTTATTAAAATAACCCTCGCATCTCGCTATCTGTAAGAATTTAATACGATCCCTGACTAATTAATACTGAAAAGGAAATAACAAACAGCAGTTTCAAGCTTTCATTAGATTAAATAAGGTTTAAAATAAACATACTTTGAATGTACCATTGTAGAGTACATTTACAGTACTGTAGTATAGTAATTATAATAATGGAACAATGTTAGGAAATGTGCACACGAATGTAGAGTGTTATGTAAGTAAGACTGTCGTGGCTTAGCGGTACTTCGAGTGTGACGACGATTATGGGTTCGATTCATGTTGAAAATTTTTTTTGTTTTCATTTCCTTGAAGTAAGACAGCAGCGTTGAATCCCACCAATCAATAAGTATTGTGCTGAGCGATTATTCGGGTGGTGGGGAAAGTAGCGACTTACTTACTCAATTTTGTAGTGTTTTCACAATTTATATTAAAATACATTCATATAATAAGGTACAACATGCTTATAATAAGTATATAGATGAAAAATCATATAATATGTATGTACACATTTGACCATAATCAAAGCTAGTTGCAGTTATATATACATAATATATAGTGTTGGACCGTCGTGGCGCAGAGGCGCAACGTCTGCCTGTAACGCGACGGTTACTGGGTTCGATCCCCAGTCAGAGAAGATGGATTTTCTATTTCCATTTTCTTCGCTCTTGCAAACTAGGCAAAGCGCGGCGTTGAGTTCCACCACTCAACACGCAATGTCTCGAAAAAGGCGGAAAGCGGGGACAGAGAAAGCAGGGACTAAGTAACGGAGTGTCTTAACACTAGGTTCTTATGGTTCCTGTAGTTCCCTCTGCCTACCCTGCCATGTGCGGGATAAAGCGTGAAGCTAAAAAAAAAAAAACACACACACTATTATCTGATGTTAACATTACATATCGAGTGGCGGAACTCAACGCCGCTTTTTGCCTAGTTGCCAGAGCGAAGAAAATAGAAACAGAAAAATCTTTCAGGACAGTATATCTATATATGACGTATAAACCAGGTAAAACTGGCTAATTATTAATGACAATTTTCATAATTGGCTCCATTAAGATTATATAATAGCTTAACTAAGGCCTTTGATAAACGATTCAAAATTTCCTTTAACGATCAAAGACTAAATCAATTCCGGCTAAGAAATAACGCCAGGTAGATGTTATATCTAAAAATAGATGCGCTTTTGACCTTTTATAAGGTAAGTTATTATTTTCTTAAATAATGAATATCTTTGATGGTATTTTTTTGTAGGTTCACGCGTTGATCCCGCTCGTAGTAGGGTAGGCAGAGGAAACCGCAGGAGCAGTAGGAACGTAGTGTTAAGACACTCCGGTCTCCGCTTACTGACGCTTAAGACATTGCGTGTTAAGTGGTGCACGCATACTGCAGGATAGGCAGAGGGAATTCAACGCCGCGCTTTGCCTAGTTGCCAGAGCGATGAAAACGGAAATAGAAAAATCCATTTTCCTCAAGTGGGAATCGAACCGTCAAACCGTCCCGTTTACTAGCAGACGTTTACGCCTCTGCACCACGATGGTTTTAATTATATATGTAAATATATATACACAATGGTAACATTAAAAAACGAGTTTTCTCTTTACTAAATTATATTACAGAAAAAAAAGTAGAATATCATTATATTCATAATATTTCTACGTAAAACAAAATCAGATTTAAGAAGAAATTTTCTTAAGCAACTTAGCACATTGTCTCTAAATAAGGAAGATGTAGTGACATATCACTCACGAATGAATTGCTAAAGTATAACAAGGGGATTGAAAAAAAAATTAAATCCATTGTCTTAGTTGTGTAATAAGCCTTATTTCTCACTAATTGACTATTAGGCTCGATTGTTTGTACACTTACTGTAATCATCCCGTTATCGTTATCTCACTAAACGGATTAAGAACTGCGGTGATCTTTGATTAGAGGATGCTGCGATACATTTGTATTTCTATAGATATTAAGGGATTATATATATATATATATATATATATATATATATATATATATATATATATATATATATATATATATATATATATATATATATATATATATATATATATATATATATATATATATATATATATATATATATATATATATATATATATATATATATATATATATATGTATATATATATATATATATATATATATATATATATATATATATATATATATATATATATATATATATATATATATATATATATATATATATATATATATATATATATATATATATATATATATATATATATATATATATATATATATATATATATATAAGATTATTCAATAAATTTTATATTTCAGACATTTTCATGAAGAACTCTAAAGCAACAATAAGATAGAGAGCCGCAAACAGGATAACTGGCATCGCGCCCATTCATTGTGTACACTCAGCCACATTTTATGTTAGTCTACTAGTTATTATGTACATATATGTACAATGTCGGGGATTTTTTAACTGATTTATTAGTTGTTTTGGGTTTCGGCCTTCGTTTGCTTTAATTTTTGTTATAATATTAAAAACGATAAAATATCGTCTACTTTTGTAAAGTCATTAGTATATTACGATAACAAAATATTGCTTGTACGCTTTTCAAAAGACGCTGATGAGGCGATAGGATTCGAACCCCTATTTAACATTGAAATATTTATGTTTTCCATAAATATAGTAAACTTAAAAAATATATTCAATTTTTAGACTCCTCGATGCAATTGAATTTTTAAATATTTCTAGGCTACAGAGAGGAACTCAGAATAGCCAATAGTAAAACGTCAATATTGTTTTATTTAAAAATATATCTGGAATCTTGTTACTTCAGTATTTTAGTAAAATGTTGTTCTAATGAACAAAATATTCTAGGCCAAAATATTATTTTACGAACAAAATCCACTTAAAAAAATGATACAATTATTTGAAAAATCTGAAAAAACATATGAATTTGTTAAATCAATCCGTTTTGCATTTTCAAGCCAGTTCTAGATATTTAAAAAAATGTCACTTAATTTTTTTTTTTAAGAATAAGAGAGAGAGAGAAGAGATGAGTTGGATTGTTACCAGAGGTAAAAAATATTTCTTTCAGTGGAAGATGAACCTACAACTGCTGTCTTACGACGTCTACACAAATATTTATTATGTAGTTCTAAATAAAAAAAAATTATATAAAATAATCCTTGCTAATTTTTGACACAAACAACTTAGTATTAATAAATAAATTTTGACGACTGTACACGCGTTATATTGTCTAGGATCAAATTGTGACGTACGCCCTACCATTGTTTATGAACAAAGCACTGGAAATATATGGGGAATATAGAAAAATATGACATTTTTACTATATTCACTATAACATATATATATATATATATAATATATATATATATATATATATATATATATTATATATATATATATATATATATATATATATATATATATATATATATATATATATATATATATATATATATATATATATATATATATATATATATATATATTTATTATTAGATGATTTTGGGTGTCACTTATTCAACTTATACACAAAAAAAAATTAAGATATTTTAGTTAAAAAATCTAGATTCAATAAATAATTACAAATTTCAAAAAATGAACATCTAACTGACTGAAATTAAACTATCATAGCTTCACACTTTATTCCGCTTACAGCAGTATGGGCAGAGGGAACTGCCGTAACCATGAGAATCTAGTGTTAAGACACTCCGTTCACAGCCTTCTTTTTGAAGTATTGTGTGTTGTCTGCCAGAGCGAAGAAAATTAAAAAAATAACTTCCCCGAGTGGGAATCGAGCCCACAAATCATTGCGTCGACAGGCAGATGCTACGCTATCTGCGCCAGGATGATCCATAACTGATAACTGTAATTTCTTCTACGTTTTTTAAATTATATATTTTAAGTGGGGCGTCGAATTTCTTCAGTCATTACCCTTATTTAAATTCATGCAAAATAGAAGAAACAGAGTGTCTTGACACTACTCTATACAACTATAGTACTATACACAATACTAACAAACTATATTATACAAAAATCATAACCTAAAACATCTAACACTATTCAAATATTCCCTACCAAATATTATGTAAGCTTAGTCTAAAGCTTTTTGTGCAATTAACGTACTAACAATAACATGACTGGCTATTCCGTTATATCCGTTATAACGGATTTAGTCGAGCTTTTTGCCCTCATAAGCTTCTGATGACAGAGCTTATGTGTTACATGATATGCATTTGTATGAGAATCTGAGCTGTTATATATAGATGATTGAACTGTATTTAAAGGTGCTTTTGCAAAGTGTTATTATGTAAGAAATTTATTTTTTTTATATGTTTTCTTTAAGAAAGTTATTTTTTGATTTCACGCTTTATCCCGCATAAAGCAGGATAAGCAGATTAGAGGACGAGAGAACAGAACGAGATTATGAATACAAGACACTTCCTTGAGTAGGAATCGAACTCACATCAATATATTTAAGAAGATTACATGTCATTATAAAACAAAATTAGTTTTTTTTATTTTAATGAGTTAAGAAAAATAAACAAAAACTTTAGATGGCTCCGAGGATAGGGTTAGAATAAACGTACATCTAGTTTTGGGACCAAATTTAATGTAATTTGGTTTTAAAAGTAAGTTTAATCTATGGCCAGGTCGATACGGTGATGTATATACACTCTAAGTTTACTTTTTATATGCAAAAACAAATTAAGATATTAGTTCTAAGAGAATCTAAAATATATGTATCGAGTATATCTTAATTAATCTATTAATCTATGGATTATAACAATGTTTCATTATTAGATATGTACTCATATGTACGTGACATAATGACAAAATCGTATATAGAGAAAGTCACCAAGTATTGTTAAAGCTTTTTTTAGTAACAAATATATCAAAATATCGAAATTATGTATATGTAAGGAAGAATAATAGAAACCGCTTTGTCGTTTAATCTTTATATTTTTATATCACATATCAAAGGGCCTACGCATTTATATTTATGGAATTAAATTATGTATTTTCTGTATGTTTATGTTAGAAATATTATTTTTATGGGAAGGACAAGGCAAACGCGCAGTCGGGTCGCCTGATGGTAAGCGATCACCGAAGCCCACGGCCCTGTGAAACAGCAGAGGTGTTACAAGAGCGTTGCCAGCCTTTAAGATGAAGGTAGACGCACTTTTTGAAGGTACTCATGTCGTATCGATCTGGAAATATTGCCCCAGGTAGGCTATTCCACAGTAGTGTGGTAAGTGGAAAAAAGTTCCTACGGACCGCACAGTAGTAGAGTTCCACGTGTCGAATTTGAAACAATTTGTGTCGTACTGTACGGTTGAAGAATTCAACGGCAGGCACCAGATCAAACAGTTCGCCAGAACATGATATAAGCCCCATCTCCATGGTACAAGAGGTAGAGAACGCACAGTGAGATATATGTATGTGGAAATATATGTATGTAGACATATATGTATGTATGTATTTTAAGGCTATCGTGGAGAAGTAGGACAGAACGTTTTGAATACCTTTGCTTATTCATTAAAAAATATACCGCAGCATTGAGTTGCGCAAGTCAATATGAAATTTCTCGAATTTAAATGGAAGACTCGAAGAGGAGAATGGAGTATCGTGATTCGTGACAATAATTTCCATTTCCTAAGCTGGTACAAGCAGGATTAGTAAGAGTTTTAGACTGGAGATTACCTTTTGTCTTGCACATAAGATAGAAAGAACCACACCACAGGAACCGTGAGAACCTAATGTTAAGATACTTCCCACTTTCCACCTTTTCGAAGCATTGCCTGTTGAGTGGCGAAACTCAATACTGCGCTTTACCTAGATGCCAGAGCGAAGAGAATAGAAATGAAAAAAAAAATTTTCTCCGAATGCTAACTGTTCTGCGTTACGACAGTCCATTCATTTTACTCTCTTACAGTATATGCGAAAATATACGTTTATACATATTTATCAGACAATATTTTTGTCTTTTTAGTTGTAAATAATTAAATATTAATATTATAAAAAATCTAGAATACCTAGATATTCTATTGAAATCCGATGAAGTCACTTAGCTTTTAGCACAAAACGCCCAAGCCGCAGCGATGTTAGAGCAATTAATGCGACGACCGCGTATCATTAATGTAATGAGTGGGACGTGCCGGACCGTTGCAACTACCACTGTAGGACAGTTTCGTGTTCAACTTGAATTTTTTCCTTGATATAGTGTGAAATTTATGTTTTAAGATCCTTTTTAAGAACGCGGCGTGGAGTTCCATTTAACACGAATGCCTGTTACATGGAACCCCACGCCGAATTCCGCCAAAGGCGGAAACCAGAGAATGTCTTAACACTAGGTTGCTGCTGTTCCTGCGGTTCCCTCTGCCTACCCTGCTGAATGCGGAATAAAGCGTGAACTTTAGCTTCTTTTCATAGATAGTTCAATAGACATAGAAGTTACAATGATGAATGTATTAGATTAATTTATAGATTTTTATTATAGTATTCTTAATACCGCGTATTCTTACTTAAGTTTTAAGTAAGCGTTGAATTGACGGTTCGTTACTATATTACCAAAATTATATGTATATATCCATATATATGTACATCTGTAAACATATTTGTATAGTAAAGGTCGAAAAGGGCAGGCACCTTTGGGCGTTAGGCCGGCTTCACACGCCTCAACAAATCGGGTTAAATATTGAATCGATATTAGACAGAGATGGCTTGTGGTTAGACAGAACTACGTTTAATTAAAACACTTAGGAAACACTAACAGTATTAAAATCACTACGGTTAGTGACTTAATTCTCCGTAAACAGAAGTTCCAAATAAAGAACAATAATAAAATATGATAGTTTAAAATATAATAATTTTTGCTATATTTAATTATTTATTTATAACTTTTCCACTTAGAATCAATAAGATGATCACATGTGTACGTCAGATAGAGCGAACGGAGGAGTGTCAGAGGAGCCCAATTCGATAGTAAATAGGTATGAGCCCTCTACATACACACTCCACGACTTAAAACTAAAGTTACGAATTTTTTTTAACATTACGCTTCATCCTCCTCACAGCAGATTCCTCTTTTTTCACCTCTTTGAGAGGCATTGCGTATAGAGTTGTAGAACTCAATATCGCGCTTCGTCTAGTTACCAGAGTAAATAAAATGAAATATTCCATCTTCCTTGAGTGGGAATCTCTCTCTCCAAGGGAGAAACACAAAATTCTTAAATAAAAATTATCTCACTCGCTATTCAGTGACCTATTTCTCCTATTAAATTAATATTAGAAAGAGACAGAGAAGCTACATTTAATTAAAACAGAAACGCCGAACCACTTGCAATTATATTTTGGTGTTATGGCCGCCTTAAAACCATTTGAAAAGTCCTAGGTTCACTTAACTGTGCGTTATCATATGCTGTGTTATTTCAATTTGTACTCTTGTGCGTAACTGTAAGAATTTTAACAAAATTATTATAATTTATTTTGTGTTATTCTACACTACGTATAGAGAAATTAATTAAAGGTGTATAAAATGTATAACGGAGCAGGATTTGAACCTGCGACGTATGATAACTTTGTATGGGCTGTGACCACTAAGCTGTGTGTTCTATATCACTACGACTTGTGTTCAAAGTATGAAGTGCAATTATATTATAAGACGTTATTACAACTTGACGTTTAAACAACTAAGATAATTTGTTAATTATTATTTATATATTTAGAATAGTATCTATAAAGTCAATCAAATACGCTTATTCTTGTGTGCGGAAATTATATATATATATATATATATATATATATATATATATATATATATATATATATATATAATATATATATATATATATATATATATATATATATATATATATATATTATATATATATATATATATATATATATATATATATATATATATATATATATATATATATATATATATATATATATATATATATATATATATATATATATATTTCCGCATATTGCAGGGTAGGCAGAAGGGAACTGCAGGAACCATATGACCTAGTGTTAAGACACTACGTTGCTTAGTCCCTGCTTTCTCCGTCCCCGCATTCCGCCTTATTCGAGGCATTGCGTGTTGAGTGGCGGAACTCAATGCTGCGCTTTGCCTAGTAGCGAAGAAAATCGAATAAAAAAATCCATCTTCTTCGAGTGGGAATTGAAACTTCAAACCGTCGCGTTTACAGGCAGACGTTTACACCTCTGCGCCACGACGGTTTGTTCGATCAGTGAATTTGTAACACATGTTATTCTATTCATTCGTGTGTATACTTTTTGCCGCCTCATTTTTGGTGGAATGGTCTATTTTATAAGAGTTAAATACAGTCGGGTAAGAAGAAGGAGCATTTCTGTCTAATTTTCTAGATAGTGCGTGATAGACGCCGCGCTTTCTTATACGAGTATAGTATATATTACTATAAAATAAAAAGTTTTGATTTGCAACATGTTTAATGATTTTAATTGAAATAGTAAAAAAAATAAGTAAAGAAAATTAAATATGTAGATAAAAAGTCCCATTACTAAATATCTCCTCCCTGGGGAGTGTAGAGGAGGATAAAGGATAACAATAACGAGAAAATTAAAAAAGCTATATATATTTGATTGTAGCCCATCCACAGCAAAAAGTGGCTATAGCTCACGTTATTGTTTAGACAAAAAAGCCTTTATTACTAATTCTCTTCGTCTATCCTCTAAAAAATAAAAAAAAGAATCACATTCGCTTCGTCTTTTCTCAAAACTTGTACCAAACGTCTAGGATATGATTAATGACATCTAGATAGCGGGTTTGCTAAACGTGGCTAGATCAAAGGCTTTTCATTTCATAATTATGTGCCAACGCTAATGATTAAATACGGATATGTTAATAATATAGTTAAAAATGTTAATGAATCATTTTCTTTCACAGTGGAGACTAGTTGGGTGCGGCGTTGAGTTTCGCCACTCAACACGCAATAATGCACGTTTTATTCCGCATAATAAGGTAGGCAGAGGGAATAATAGGAACTGTGGGAACCTAGTGTTGAGACACTCCGTTTCCTGCTTGTCTACAAGCATTCTGCCTTCTCTAGAAGCATTGCATGTTGAGTGGAGGAACTCAACGTCGTTTGCCTAGTTACCAGAGCGAATAAAATAGAAATTAAAATAATCCATTCTCCGCGAGTGGGAACTGAACTCGCAGACCGTCGCAATTACAGACAGACGTTGCACCTCCACGCCACGAAGGTCCTTAATGTACTTAATATAAACATCTAGTACGAAAAATGCAAAAGAAATAATAGAAAGCAGAGAAAAGTGAGTTTTAACACTACATTCCCATGGTTTCCTCTGCCTACCCTGTCATTTGTCGAATATAGCACGAAGCCAATTAATACAAACTTTTCATACTAAAAATTTTACCTTGTGTTTGTTTTTAAAAATCCACAATTTACATCAACAGAGAATGGAATCTCTTCTTACATTAATTTAGATTTTATATAGTCGTTTCATATATAATATTAAGTAAAGAAATTCTTAAAGCGAAGTAAATTGCTAACTTAGCGATGTTTATTTCTATATTTAACGCTTGCTCTAGTGAATATAAATTTCTACTGCACTTCTAGTAGTTTAAGATTTCTAGTATTATCTTGAAATAAAATATATTTTGTTCTTTATTAAGCCACTAATTTATATTGTTTAATATTTTGTACGACTGTCGTGTGGTATAAAGGGGGTTGGTTCGATTCCAACTTAGAGTAATTACAGTATATAAATTAACTTAATTTTTTGTTCTGGTACGTTCAAGTTGTATGATTGGGAAAACAGAGAAAAAGAGAGGGTTGTGACACTCCGTTCTCCATTTTTTGTTCAATTTTAGAAATATAGCCTGTTGAGTGGCCGGCTCTACACCGCGCTTAATATTCGTATTAGAATGAATAAATAGATCATTATATTTCCCCAAATGGGAATTGAACCTACAAGCGTCGCGTTAAAATATTGATATAAACAGTTTTTTTTTAAGTGGGATTAGATGAAAATTTTATTTAAGAATGATGTAGAATATAAAAAAAGTCAGTTTAAAAAGCAAAAGTCCCACATCATATCTATAGCGTTTTGAAGGAAACGATAATCAATATTACATGTCACGATTTTTATTCCAGCATTTCTATCGAGTGCACTTTTCGGATCGTGTGGTATAAACGGTACTTAATCAATGTCAACGGGAAACAGCTATATGAATGGAAAACAGTGTAACGGTTTCACGATTTATCAGTTTTAACGTTTGTGAGGAATGTCTGTTATCTTTATCTTTATCTTATCTTATCTTTCATCATTTTTCTTTTTTTTTGCATATTTCTTTTTTTTTATCATAGCACAGATTGGATAAAAATCTAGTGTAAAGATGGTCAATATTACGTCTTTCAAAATTAATTGTAGATAACGTGGTAATATATATATATATATATATATATATATATATATATATATATATATATATATATATATATATATATATATATATATATATATATATATATATATATATATATATATATATATATATATATATATATATATATATATATATATATATATATATATATATATATATATATATATATATATATATATATATATATATATATATATATATATATATATATATATATATATATATATATATATATATATATATATATATATATATATATATATATATATATTATATATATATATATATATATATATATATATATATATATTATATATATATATATATATATAATATATATTATATATATATATATATATATATATATATATATATAATATATATATATATATATATATATATATATATATATATATATATATATATATATATATATATATATATAGATATATATATATATATATATATATATAATATAAGCTTGGTAGTAATATATTCTACTTTGTAGATATTAAAGTAAGTGTTTCTAAGCACGTACGTACATTGCGATATTAACTGTATATGATGGTTTTTATTACTCAAAACGAAAACAGCCTCGTGAAAGATTAGTCTTACATATGAAAATTTCATATTACTTAGAATAAAAATAAATATATAAAGCTTTTTATTTTGAAATGTTTTTTGAATAATTTAATTCTTATCGCTTTGGAGCTTTCAAAATAAGTTAAAATGAGATTGTAGCGTCTGTCTGTAAACGCAAAGGTGTGTGGATTCGATTCTCATTCGGAGAGAAAAAAAAATCACTTACATTTTCTTCGTAGTCGCAATACCTTATTGCGACTTGCCTTTGATAAAAGGTTGGAAAGAGAACGGAGTGTTTTAACACTAGGTTTCCGCGGTTCCTGCGGTTCCCACTACCTACCCATCTATATGCGGGATAAAGCGTTAAGCTAATAAAAAAGGTTTAAGCTAAATTTACATATACATGATATTAATACAAAATATTTTGTAACCAATTATTATGTCCTCTAAAATAAATTATAGGGATTCTAACACTCTACTCTACAAAACGATATATAAAAGATTACTAACGTGAAAAAAAAAAAAAATCTTCAACTGAGCATCGAACCCAGAAACAAAGCCCTTACACTTAGGCCATACGTTATCCTTATAATATCATTTATGACGTCATTATCTTGTTATAAATGGGATTTCTTTAAAAATAATGACGTCATTTGCCACATTAAATTAAAAGAAAAATTCTAGAAACACCTTTCCACATAAACATAATATAATATGTACAACATAATATATAAAAAGCACGCCTTCTGTTTGTTCATTACAAATCTTGTTTATTTTCCTCGAAGGGTTGGACATACGTGATTGGAAAGGAAATTTTTTGTCACAAAAAAAAACGTAAAAAATAAATTCACATTATATATAAATAAATAGATTCACGCTTTTTCTCGTCAATAATAGAGAGAACTTAGTGTTAAAACACTCCGTTTTACATTTTTCACCCATTGCTTGAGATGTTATTGAGTGGCGGAATTCAACGCCGGTTATCGTATTTTTATTATATTATTTTTTTAAAGCGTTACGCTTTGCCCCGCACATAGAGGGAACCGCAGGAACCGCCTTTTTTCGAAACATTGCGTATTGAGTGTCGGAACACAACGCCACGCTTTGCCTAGTTTTCTAGAACGAAGAAAGTAGAAATGGAAAATTCATCTTCCTCGAGCGGGAATTGAATTCACAAACGGTCCCGTTTATAGGCAGACCAAAACTTATCCTTTTACGGGATCAAAAAAATTATATAATATGGAAGTAGGAATCGATCTTACTATCGTCACGCTTACAATCAAACTGTACCAATGTCCCATGAGGGATTTCGCAAAAAACATAGAAATAACCATATTGGCTTTTTCGGGGTAAAAAATTCTCACTTAGTTGATTAAAGATTTGCTCAGATTTTTGGGGAAACCGGTATCAGTCCGTCCGTCAAAGCTTTCGAATGGCACGGGCGTCTACAAATGTTTATTTTTGAAATTTCCAAAATGAAATCCGTTTGTAAATTGAAATTTGATTCTGTTGTATGGGGAAACTTTGCCTTGTGTTAAATTTTACGAATCTACCGTGATATTATATTCTTTTTTGATATTTTCACGCTTTATCCCTTACATGGCAGGATAGGCAGAGGGAACTGCAGGAATCATAAGTAGATTGTGTTAAGACACTCTGTTGCTTAGTCCCTGCTTTCTCCGTCTTTATTGAGTGGCGGAACTCAATACCTGGTTTCCAGAGCGAATAAAATGGAAATAGAAAAATCCATCTTCTTCGAGTGGGACTCGACCCCACAGTACGTTACATACGTAAATGTTTACAATATTGTATTATTTGGGCAATTCAGTCGATTTACTTATAGAAATATGGAAAAAAAAATTAACGCTCTTTTTTAATTCTCTTAAGGAACAATATAAAATAATTATGCTAAATTTCACTTTACTTGAAAAATTTTATATTAACGTAAGTCGTTTCTGCATAATCTCATATTAGAGGTACGTCCAGTTTTCAATTGAATTCAATACATATTTAGCTCAAAAAGGCTAGACTAAAACCAGGTAGTTACCACGCTCTCACAGAACACCGTCGTGAAACAGGAGTATATTACTGCCCCTGTGTTTCGTCAGGTAAGTAAGACTTCCGGAAGCCCATAAAGGGAGTTTGGTCTTGATATTTAGTTGGCAACGCATCCACATCCTCTCTGATTTTGGGTGCCTTGAGCGAGGGTGTTCACTTAACATCAGGTGGCCCTTCTGCTCGTTTGCCAGCTTATAATATTGGTAAACAAAAAAGAAATAATCAAATACTCACATAACACGTTGATAGTGTGCGTAGATACAACGTTCTCAGTCAACTGTCCGTTGATACCGTGGCATACCACGACTATTGAACGCCGGTTGGGTTCGACCACCACTGTTATGTTGGATGTCGTGATCCAGCCACCTAGTGGATAAATCAAGGTTAAGGTTAACGGGTTTTAGTCGTAGTCTTTTGTTTTCATAAGCCTATAGTGAATTTTTAGCTTCACCCTATTTCCTCCATAGCAGGGTATACAGAAAGAACCTAGTGCTAATACATTAGCTTAAATATGTTCCACCCAAAATTAAATACATTGCCTGTTAGGTAACGGATCTCAAAATTGCGATTTGTCTTATTTCGCATATCTTTAAGTAAGGCCATACATGTGTTAGAAGTTTTTGGAAAAAAAAGGTTTTTCGTTTACAATTTCTTTGTCCACAATTTTTCTTGTATATATATATGACACTTAACAAAAAAATTGATAACAAGGCAACTAAGTGACTTAACACTCTCTACACTCTCTAAGTAGAGATCTTTATTAAGGCTTTAGATTATCAGCTCTTCTCAACACTAACCTTCGGGTGATATCACAGTACGATTGCTAGCTTCCCTGTGATGCTTCCCCAGTACCAGCCACTTGATATCCGCAGCCGGATTCGAGGGTGCTGTACTGCAGCTAAGTGGAACTGGATCTCCGACTCGTGCTTCTGATGGACCGGATATAATGACGTGGGATGGAGCGACTGGAAACAAACGAAAATGAAAATTATAACGAACGAGGCTTTGAAGAACGGCGACGGTTTGTGGTTTCGATTCCCATAAGGGGAACATGGATTTTTCTATTTCCATTTTCTTCGCTCTGGCAACGAGGCAGAGCGCGGGGTTGAGTTCCGCCACTCAACACACAATGCCTCGAAAAAGGCGGAAAGCGTGGATAAAGTAATAGAGTGTCTTAACCTATGATATGACAGGAACGCAGCGGTCACAACTTCAATTATAGCGGACATGCCCTAATATTTATGATATAAGTCGCATCAAAGCTTATTTTTTGTCATTATTGTGTAACACTATCAAGCGACCTTAATTTATTATAAAATTTAATTTTATTTAACCAAGGATAAAACGTATAGACTTATACTTAGTCTGGCCATAAATACTGTTACTATTCAAAAAAAGAAAATATTACGTTTGAATTTGGAATCTGTCATTTTTATATGATTGCTTGATGTGTTTTCTTATTTTCGCGCCATTATATTGTTAAATATTTTGTTATATTAAAATGGAGTGGAGTGATAAAGAGAACCGAATCGCTGTGATTGCCTTACATAATACTTTATGTTATGTATGGAGAAAAGTGCAATTTTTAAAACCCTCCACCCGCTTGGTATTAGTCAAATGTTTGTTTACCGGGCTATTGATAGGTACAATGATACCTCCTCTGTTTGTGACAGAAAAAGATCTGGCCGTCCACGTACCGTTCGTGTGAAAAAGGTGATTAAAGCAGTTAGGGAAAGAATTCGAAGAAATCCTGTCCGTAAGCAAAAGATTTTATCTCGGGAGATGAAGATAGCTCCTAGAACCATGTCGCGTATATTAAAAGATGACTTAGGACTTGCAGCCTATAAGAGACGTACTGGTCACTTCTTAACTGATAATTTAAAGAAGAATAGGGTGGTAAAATCCAAACAACTACTTAAGCGGTACGCAAAGGGAGGTCACAAAAAAATTTTGTTTACGGATGAGAAAATTTTTACAATTGAGCAGTATTTTAATAAACAAAATGACCGTATTTATGCTGGAAGCTCTAAAGAAGCTTCGCAATTAGTAAACAGAGTACAACGTGGGCATTATCCCACTTCAGTGATGGTTTGGTGGGGTGTTAGCTATGAAGGGGTGACTGAGCCATATTTTTGTGAAAAAGGTATTAAAACGTCGGCACAAGTTTATCAAAATACCATTCTTGAGACGGTAGTTAAGTCTTTAACTAACACCATGTTCAATAACAAAGAATGGTGCTTTCAACAAGACTCGGCACCGGGTCATAGAGCTCGATCCACCCAATCTTGGTTGAAAACTAACGTTCCGGACTTTATCAGCACTGAAAACTGGCCGTCGTCAAGTCCTGACCTAAATCCATTGGATTATGATTTATGGTCAGTTTTAGAGAGTAAGGTTTGCTCTAAACGCCATGATAATTTGGAGTCCCTAAAACGATCCATTCGGTTGGCAGTGAAGAATTTTCCTCTAGAAAGAGTTCGTGCTGCTATTGATAACTGGCCTCAACGTTTAAAAGACTGTATTGCAGCCAATGGGGACCACTTCGAATAAACATTGTATATTTTTAATAGTTATATATTGATGTATTAAACTAACTCACTATGAAAGGAATAAATGTTACGTATAAAAAAAAAATCGTGCTTTTCTTTATAACAATATTTATGGCAAGACTAAGTATAATTCGCTTATCAGCCATAGCCTTAATTCTAAGTAATATTAAATATAAAAAAAATGTAAAGATTATTATAGATGTTCATTATGATAAATATTAATTCTATGTATTAATATAATCAATATTTGTAATAAGAACATATAGTGTAAGTTAAAAAAGGGTACGGACCAAGTGCTAATTATTTTGAAATAAAAAAAAAACCTATGATTTTTGCAGTTCAAAAGTTCCTGCAAAAGAAAGAGTCTAGGCTTTAGCAAGGCTATCGTGATCAGTCAGGATGGTGGATTGTGAGTTCGCTTCTCACTTAGAAATATCGCTATTCTTATATATTATTACTATAGTAGATCCAGACACGCGTTGCTAAGGTTATTGTTAAGCTATCTACATGTTGTAAACTGTTGTAGGGAAACGGTATAGAAAATCAATCATGGAGTCACCATGTGTTTTAGTAAATTAAAATGTAAATTGAAATGTAAAACTACACTTAGTGTGCAAATTTGATTACAATTGATCTAGTACTTTAGGAATCTGTCGCCTACAAAGACCCTGATATAGTGTATGTAATATATATACATATGTATGTAAGTTATATATTTATAGTATATTTTGTTGTAGCTTCACGCTTTATCCCGCATATTGCAGGGTAGGCAGAGACATGGATTGGATTTTTGTATTTGAAACAATAAATATAACACTATATATTTATATGAGTTGCAAATGTAAAACTAGTGCTTATCCGCTCAATCAAAATAAACCACAGCGTTTATTTACGCCATTCAATCTAACAATATATCTGATGTAGTAAGAAACTGGAAAACATTCCAAAAAGCAAAAATATAAAGAGAGACGTCCGTCGTAACGTCCAAAGAGAATGAGTAACGTAGTGTCTCAACACTATAAATTCTCCATCTAACCTGCTATATGCGGGATAAAGCGTGAAGCAATTTGTTGCTAAAACCCACTATTTGTTAATTAAATATGTATATAGCTTAGAATACAAGATGTGGTCACGCCGTGGAGACTCCAATTCAATTGCGAAGCGAAAAAAATATTCATTTAAAAGAAAGGATACTACATGAAGAATTCAAAACAAAAGTCTCGCTCTAACCAATTATTCAAGAAACGAAATGCGCAATACCTTAAAAATTCATGAAGAAAGTCGACTTTCGAGCGGAATAAAGTGAAAATGAAATGGTTATGTGCAAGACGGTTTGTAATGGGGTATTCCGGATGTAATGTGTGCGAATTATATTTGTGTAGCTTTCACGCTTTATCCTGCTTGGAGTAAAAACCGTAGAAACATAGTGTTAAGACACTCCGCTCTCCGTTTTCCGTCTTTTGGCTGTCGGTTGGCTGATTTCGACGTTGCGCTTGACTAGTTGCTAGAGAAAAGTAAACAGGAAAGACATAAAATATCTTTTCCGAGTGGTAATCGAATCCACAAACCGTCGTGTATACGGGCAGATGCTGCACCTCTGCGCCACGTCGGCCGTTATTATTTAGGATTCTTGTGTTATTTCTACCTTTCACGCTTCATCCCATATAAAGCAGGATAGGCAGATATAACCAAACGATAAATACGGTTATCCTATAAATAACTGCCTGATAATATACTAACTCAGAATCAAATTTTAAATAAAGCGTAATATCTTTAATTAAGCTCTATAGCTTTAATTTAGTTTCTTAAACATTAAAACCTCAGAAACTACTAGTTCAAAAATATATATAAGATAATCCATTTATGATAGGCTATTATAGGCTATTAATATAGTACTGATATAGGCTATCGTATGTCAGGTGCATAGAATATGTCAAGTGTCATATATGTATAACTCTTTATTACTTCTATTTAACCATAGGTTAATCTGCATATATACAGTTAGAATAGAAAAAAGCTTCTATAGCGCAGCGGAGTATAATTTAAGTATAGGTTCTATAAATGATAAAGTATAAGTTCGATTCCCATTTATGTAAACAGATAAATAATCTTTTTTAACTGTGGAAAGCTACAAGTACAACTTTGAATTTTGACATTTGACGTGCAATGTTTCGAATTAGCGAAAATCAGTGTGTTTTGACACTAGAATCTCTAAGTCCTGTCATTTAGTGATTTTATTGATTAAGAAATAGTTGGGCAAGGAAAATGGAGAGTCTTAACACTATGTTCTTTTCTCTGCTCTATGCTAGATAGAGCATTAAGTTATATATTTTATTTTATTTTTAATCTTTTAACAGAATCTTATTAGCTGTAATCTAAAGTTAAAGTAAAACGAAATGAATGTGAAAATTAAAAGTTTTCGAAGATATAAAACTATTGGCCAGCCAAGGTTTCTTGGTCATTTCTAAGGACACATTGAAAAGTCGTTTCTATAAATTTTTCCTGCACAATGTGTTGGAATGGAAGTTTCCACCTTTACTTAAAGAGTTTCAATTATTTTATTTCTAAATGCTTTAGTTCTTTGATCGTGGATTTGATTCTCAGCTGAGTAAAATTTACATATAGCTTAGTGGTCAGGTCACGATTATTCTAAGAAAAAGCTCTTTAAACCAATATAAAGAACAATAAATTAAAATAGGCTTGTGCTATAATCAATGATATAAATAGATATAGATAGTAAAAATAAAGATCTCTTCTCCAAGCGTATAATTTGACATAGACGCATTAGAACGTACTCGTAACGTAACTCAATCGACTTCAGCACTACAACGGTTTCTAAGAGTCGTAGGTTCAAAATTCGCTGCATTACTGTTCTTTTAGAAGTTTAGGAAATTATAAATGTGTAAAAATAGAGATTTTTTATTGGAAATTTAAACAAAATCTAAATAATCTATTACAATATAGGCAAGGGGAGACCTTGGTTGACTTTCGTAAACGCAGTATCAAAGATAATGGGGGAAGGTCACGAAAGAAGCATGAGGTATATATGAATGACTAGTTAGACTTACCAAAATATAATTTTAACTAATACTGAAAATCTAAATTAATGACAGTAAAATTAACGAAAATAGAAACTTTTTCTATAATATAGATATATAAAATTATATGAAGTAAAAATACTGCTATATGAAGTAAAAATCCAACCATCCAATTCAAACCCACCAGTTGAATTTAGATTTGGGTTTAAAAAACCATAAAAATACCATTTTCCATACAAACACTAAATCAAAGTAAACAAAAGACATTTTAACACCTGACTTCAAACAATTTTTCAGTAATAAATTCCGTTTTCGAACTCATAAGTTTTCAACATCGAGGCATTGTCACTTAGACAACTTTGTGTTTACTTAAACAAAATATTCCCCCATATATTTAAAGTTTTATGTGAAATTTTTACGTGGAAAAGATTAGACTTAGGTACTAAGCGATTTAAGCGATTTTTAAGCGTACTTAAGTAGCTAAGCTTAGTATTTAGAACAGTCGTAGGGTTATATGATCAATTCTTATTGGAGAGTGATTTTTCTACATACATATATTAAAAAACTAAAGCTTTTTGCTTTTAAACTTGTTAATCTCAGAGCAGAAGGTATAGGAATAGCCTAGCTTCCTTCAATTTCCATACGATCGAGTTCATCTTTAGGTTGTCACTTTTTAAATATGTTAAAATAATATATTTTTGCTCCAAAATAAGCCTTACATTTTATCAAAGTAAAAGCTTCGAACAAAAGCTCTCCTATAAGTAAATTCAAACCCAACTTGTCAAGTTATTCACGCATTCAAAATATATTACACAGTAGTTCTGAAGAATGGTAGTTTACCTTCAGTTAAATCGTTTTGGTGGGAATCCTAGAGCAAATACGGTAAGCGTGTCAGAATTTTCAACAAATTTCAAGAACTTTTTTTTTCTAATATTGTTTATATACCGCTACCTATAAAATATGGTACCATTTTTTATATCTCGTTTATAGGAGGATGGGTAGATAAGCTATGTAAGACATTCAATTTAGATATTGTATATGGATAAAGGAACTTAACGCCGCGCTTTCTCTTTCTTCTAGCTTCACGCTCTTATTCCACACAAGGCAGGATTGGCAGAGGGAACTGCAGGAACCGTAGGAACCTAGTGTTAAAACACTCCGTGAGTGCTTTCTCTTTCTAAAGTAGGGTAATTAAAATTCGTTCTCTCAAACGAGAATAATCAATAATGATGACCTACCTCTTACTTCCAAAGAAAATAAAATATATATTTAATAAAAATGAAAATAAATTATTAAATAATCTGATTCATTAAAGATTCGTAATTAATATAATAAATAATATCATTAGAAAATACTATCTGAAATTCTAAGGAAATATTTTTGTATCAATATTTATTCAGTCGTGAAGATATTAAGCAAAATGTGAAGTATTAGAAAAAATTGTGCCCCTAATACTCTTCTAGTGCCTTAAGTCTGTACAAATAGAAAGAAAATATTTGTTCGTTAAAGGCTTTTACTGTTTTTATTACATTAATATTATATATATATATATATATATTATATATATATATATATATATATATATATATATATATATATATATATATATATATATATATATATATATATATATATATATATATATATATATATATATATATATATATATATATATATATATATATATATATATATATATATATATATATATATATATATATATATATATATATATATATATATATATATATATATATATATATATATATATATATATATATATATATATATATATATATATATATATATATATATATATATATATATATATATATATATATATATACAAATTAAACGAATCAAATCACATAAAAATCCTCTTCACAACCTTTTCGAACTCCTTATGAACCTTTACTTGATCCCAAATACTTTGCATATTGAAGGGTTAATTTAACAAAAATAAGTATAACTTTTGAGATCTAATCGGGACCCTTCGCGTTTCTTTGAACTCAAAATTGTTGTGAAAAAAAAAATCTTTCTTGTAAACATTTGTTTGCCTATGGGACTCGGTTTGCTTTAATAAACAATAAGAAATTTTGCTAAGGTCCAATTTACAGGAGTAAGCGTTTTTGATATTATATATTAGTTGTTAAAAATACTGCAAAGCTACTTGTGTCACTTATCTTATCTTATCTTAACTAGTAAAGTCATTTGTAAAGTAATATATATATATATATATACATATATATATATATATATATATATATATATATATATATATATATATATATATATATATATATATATATATATATATATATATATATATATATATATATATAATATATATATATATATATATATATATATATATATATATATATATATATATATATATATATATATATATATATATATATATATATATATATATATATATATATATATATATATATATATATATATATATATATATATATATATATATATATATATATATATATATATATATATATATATATATATATATATTTTCATGCTTTATCCCGCACATTGTCGAGGCATTGCGTGTTGAATGGCAAAACTCTACGCTTGCTTTGCCTAGTTTCCACAGCGAAGAAATTGGAAATAGAAAAATCCATATTCCCCAAGTGGGAATTGAACTCTCAAACCACCGCGTATTTTATAAGATAATTGTAACATATTTTTATATTCTTTAAATTTTATCTAATTAGTGTATTGTATTGCTCTTTTGACTTCTATAAATACTTTTAGTATCAACTCAACACTGAGATTTGTTTAATAAACAATATATTTAAATTATGCATTTTTTATAATAAATTACATAGTTATATAAAATTATAAAGTTTCTCCGTGATCGCCGAAACCCCTCCCTTGTACCATATTATTGAATCTCAAACTTCTTGACTGGCCTTGTTTGGCTGAGTTTTGTCAAAGGGTTTAGAATCTCCAAAGGGCAGGGAGAAATTGGGTGTACGTAACGATTTTAGTTTCGGTCCTTCAGATGTTCGTGAAGTGGTAGTATAGCATTTTATTTTAAATGTATAGCTAAATTTAGTATATTATGAATTAAATAGTTAATTTACACTAACTGAATGTCGACATGAAAATTAAATACTTCTTTTTCGATATAGAGAAATGAAGGCTATGGTGAGTTCGGTTTCTAGTCTGGAGAAACAAGTATTTTATTTTATCGCTCTGGTTATACAAAGTGCGGTATTAAACTCTGCTGGTCAGTATGGAGTAATTAGGCAAAGCGCGGCGTTGAATTCCGCCAATTAACATGTAATGCCTCGAAAAAGGCGGAAAGAAGGGAACAGAGCGTCTTCATTGAACGTGATCGGTTAATAAATATACTTTTTATATAAGAAAGCTTTTTTAATTAAATTTTATTCAAACAAAATGCCATAGATTTCTTTGAGCAAAATTTAATTCAATAAGATATTCCAGATCACCATAGTGACGTCTTAAGCCTTGTATTATATAATTATAAATCTATACTATTTTATAAGAAGTTAAATAAGAATTGTCGGCTAAATAACACATTGCAGAAATCTGAAAATTGGCGGATATGTAAAAAAATTCCGGAAATACCAAAAATAGCTGTAAAACCACCTTGATTTTACATATAAAGCTCGTAACATACATATATTCAATTAAACTTATACTTACAAAGAACAGTTAAGTCTATTTCAGCCTTCAGTGTGTTGCTAATCATCACATTCTTCGCCTCACATGTGTAACGAGCCTTATTGTCTGATGCATCTGCTTTAAATGAGAGAACGTTTTCTGACATCCTGCCACTTGTTCTGTAACAAAAGGGAAATGGTATAATATTACAGCTTCACTAAGTTTATTGCACGTTTGTCGATATTTATTTATGTAGTATTTTTATGGATACACTTAACATATAATAAAAGTAAACCGTTTAGTATTATAATATTAATATATATATATAGTATATGTATATTTAAGGATAGCAAAAAAAAATTGACCGTCGTGGTGCAGAGGCGTAACGTCTGCCTGTAAAGCGACGAGTTCTGGGTTCGATTACCAGTCGTTCTTCGCTCTGGCACCTAGGCAAAGCGCGGCGTTGAGTTTTGCCACTCAACACGCAATGCCGCGAAAAAAAGAAAAGCGGGGACGGACTAAGCAACGGAGTGTCTTGACACTAGGTTCCAATAGTTCCTGCAGTTCCCTCTGCCTACCCTGCCATGTGCGGGATAAAGCTAAAAAAAAATCACGCTCGAAGCAGGGTAGGCAGAGGGAACCACAGTTACTGTGAAAACTTAATGTTAAGCCTGGTTTTCCCCTTTGTGGCGTTGTGTTTTGAGTGATAGAACTCAAGGAAAGAAGAAAATGCCATTTCAATAAAATGGAAATGTAATAATCTATCTTTTCGGAGTGGGAATCGAACCCACATACCAACGTTTACAGGCAGACACTGCACTTCTACGCCACGATGGTCTTCTGGCAAAACTCCCTTGACTTTATATTAAATAATAATAAAATTATTATATTAAAAGCCCCACAAAATTAATTGAATTCATAAAATATTCCAACTAAAATCAAACAAACGAAAAACAAAAATACAGAGATAACTGCTGAAAAGTGAAAAACGATCTCGACTCAAGTTGAACTTTGAAAAGTTGAAGTTAACCGCTTCGCTTTGAATCTTAATTACTTAAAGTTATGTTTGGAGCTAACTAGATAAGCTGCATAGTAATTTGTAATATAAACGAAAATTAATACATGCAAATATATGTGTATATATATATGTGTATATATATATATATATATATATATATATATATATATATATATATATATATATATATATATATATATATATATATATATATATATATATATATATATATATATATATATATATATATATATATATATATATATATATATATATATATATATATATATATATATATATATATATATATATATATATATATGTATATATATATATATATATATATATATATATATATATATATATATATATATATATATATATATATATTATATATATATATATATATATATATATATATATATATATATATATATATATATATATATATATATATATATATATATATATATATATATATATATATATATATATATATATATATATATATATATATATATATATATATATATATATATATATATATATATATATATATATATATATATATATATATATACATATACTTGATACAGAAATTTTCCATATAAGAATGAATTTTAAATATATAATTGCGAATGTGAACTTTAAAAGTACATAGTTAAAGCTCAAAATGACGATTTATATGTGTTAAAGTATGAATTTGAAACCCCATAATCTATTTCTAATAAAATAATGTATATCTAAAAGCTTTTCGACTATAGCAGTACATATAATATAACAAAAAACTTGTTAAGACATTTCAGTACTACCAAGTAATCATTTTCTTATAATTGGTCTCCCTATAAAAGCTATGCTAAAGTGGGGACGGAGAAAGCAGGGACTAATCAACGGAGTGTCTTAACACTAGGTTCCCACAGTCCCTGCAGTTCCCTTTGCCTACCCTGCGATATGCGGGATAAAGCGTGAAGCTAAAAAGAAAATAAAAAATAAATAAAGGCAAATTGTAAGATCTATTTTCCCTTGCTGAAACGAATCATATCAAATTTTACGGCCTAATAAGATATGCGTTGAACTTCGCGACTCAACTCTCTCTCTTAACGCAACTATAACTCAAATAATCTTAATAAAAAGTCTTTAATTACAACTGACAACCAGATTTTTAAATACTTAAGTACAAACAAGATTAAGAAAATAAATTAGTTCCCGAAGAAACGCACTACAACCGACAACATCTTTGGTTAGGTTAGGTTATCTTTGGTTAGATTAGTTTTCCATAAAAAAACAAAAGAATTTTACTGTTCAAAAAAAAAATTGTGACTATATATAAATAGTTAACGCATAAAATCCGTCCCAGATTCTAAATATATTCATCGTGAACCCAAAACTTCTGCGGGTAGTTTTAAATATTTATAGAAAATAAAACGCAAGCGTCAGCGAAATCTGAAGTTCCCTCACTTTAAGATAACTTAGGATTTTTTGTATGCAGAAAATATTAAAGTATGAAACAGGCGTTTGCTTAACTTGTACGTGGTTACAGTATTTTCACGTAAACAAGAAATTTTGTTAGGATTAGCTGTGGCTTGAGATTTTTTGGGCATATAACGGTATAAGCTAAGAGAGTGTAGTATTAAGACACTATTTTTTCTACTTTTCATTCAATTGCTTTTCACGAAATCATGTGTTCTTTGGCATACATAACCAGATGAAATTTTTCTTCTTCAAATTAAAGGTCTAATTACCAGTTATGTCTCTTAGGAATTTTTCCAAAGAAAACATACTTTTATCTAAAATAAACATCACATACAAGAAACATAGCGAAGTTCACATAGCGAACATCACATACAAGAAACATAGCGAAGTTCATATTTTTAAAAACGACTGCAATATATAATTTTCTCAAAAGACTGCAGTATTGAAGTAATATTGCAAATTGAACCATTCAAATGTGCCTATTCACATATAGCTAACGGCAGAATCGAACCTGCTACATTTAGAATAAGGGCGTATTTCCTTTTCACTAGAGTTCCAAAGACGATTCATAACTGCAATTGGTCTAATGATTTTACCAATCACAGGATGTATTCATGTGTATAATTATTGAACGTTAAGTTATAAGCGGTAGCGGGTAGCGGGCAAAAGCATTTTTCTTTCTAAATTTATTTATGTATATATTTTTTATTGGTTATCTCAGTTATTTTTTTTATAAAAATATATATTTTTATAATCTGATAGCAAGTCAAGCAAGACCTAAGCTTAAAAAGTAAGAAGAAAGTGGATTGAATTGTTTCCCATGCTCATTTACGGGAACCAAAAATACTTATATATTTTTTTTTTTAATTTGTAATTCTTTTCCATATAAGACTCTACAAAATATCTTATTTAAAATCTAGACTTAAATTAATATTATATCAAGCCGTAATTAAAAACCTATATAAAAAGAAGTTGTTGATCTAAATATATATGTACGTAAACAAAACACAAATATTACTAAAAGAAATTGATAATTACTTCTTCGATTTCTCAGACTCCTTAAAACTGAAATCAACTAAGCGACCTCCTTATATCAAAGACGATGAACATTCAAAATGATATCACAGATTATAAAACGTGATCTCAATGAGAAATGGTATAAAACATCTTTTCTTGTTAAAATTTCCATTTCCGCAAAGAAAACTGAGTTCGCGTAGATCCAATCTTTCCTTTTATGCTTATTTGACTGATGGCTACAGTCCGGTGATATATTATTTCAACTGTCCAGCTTTCGAAGAATATTTGTGGAATTCTATATTATTTTGTCAGTTTGTTTATAGTTGAGAAGTCAGAGTCGTAGATTCAAATTTTTCAAGCAACAAAAGCTATTTATGTATATATATATATATAAAGACGGCCATTCAAAACCTTTAGGCTATAATGTAGGTCTTTTTCAGGGTTGTTGTTTATCCCCAATAATATTTAATATAGTTATTAATATTTTACTAGATATTCTAATAAAACATGAGAAAAAATGGGGTTATCGGTTTAAATTCAATAACAAGTACACGGAATCTATTCTTGCTTTTGCGGACGATCTCGCGATACTCACTAGGAATCCAAAGCAATGCCAGCTGCTATTGGATGAAGTAGACGAATTTTGCACGTGGACAAAAGGAATGAGGACAAAACCAAGTAAGTGTCACTGTCTTTGTCTGGGAAGACGAGACACAAAATATACCTCCTACGATCCGGGACTAAAAATTGGCGGAGAATGCATTGCTGTAGTTTCCGAGGCGGCACCTTTTAAATTTCTCGGTAAGAAAATAGATTACAAAGGCCGAACTCCATCATTAGATGTACTAGTCGACAGCTTTATGACGGATCTTGAAAAGGTAGACCATCGACCTATAAGTAATGTCAAGAAAGCTTGGATTTACGACAATTTTCTAACATCACGTCTGAATTGGCCTTTCCTCGTATATGATTTTAATAAAACCCTCTTGGCAAAGTTAGATGCAAGCGTCATAAAGATGCTGAAGATTTGGCTTAGGCTAGCACATTCGGCGGACACCTCAACCTTATTTAGAGACCAAAATAAGTTTGGGTTGAGATTAAAGAAACCATCAGAACTCTATAAACATCTAAGAGTCGCCAAAACACATATTCTGGGAAAATCTCGGGATGAGATTGTTACCTCACTCCCAAAAGACAAAAGTGTCCCAAAGCTCGAGTCAAGACTTAAATTCCATAAGCAATTTATGATAGGAGCACAATTTAGTAAAGTAGGGTTAGGATCAAAGAGGAAAGTCCAAGACACAGACATAATAAAATCTTTTATTCGGCAAGACGAGAACGATAAGTATAAGGTGCACGCAATGGGCTTAGAAATGCAAAATGAGTGGCTAACTATAGGAGAATTCTGTATCCCTTTAGCTTTAAAATGGCGCACCCTAATTCACGACTGGTCTCCAGCACTACTAAAATTCTACCTGAATGCGTTCCAAATGACTCTTCCAGATCAAAGTAATTTAGTAAGATGGGGTAAAGCTACCGATAAATCTTGCTACATCTGTAAAGAGGCAGTGGGGACAGCTAAACATATGCTGGTGGGGTGTAGGGTACTCTTGGATAGTGGTCAATACTCGCGGCGCCATGACAAAGTACTAGAAATCATACGTGAAGCCGTTAGTCTTTCAGTTGCAAGAGCGCAGAGAAACATAACAACCAGCAAACGCTCAATAGAGTTTGTGAAAGAAGGTTCTTATAAAAAACCTATACAAAAGCCTTTCTCCATATTAGATCCAGCTCCTGATTGGACACTTGTGATGGACACGTATGAGAAACAGTATAGAATCCCTGAGGATATTTGTGTTTCGTCATCTAGACCGGACATTTTTCTTTACTCTCGAAGCCTAAAACGCGTAGTACTGGTAGAACTTACAGTTCCGTGGGAAACAAATATCCCGAAAAGTCACCACCATAAACTCAATAAGTATTTCAACCTTACTAACGAACTGACCAGAAATAGGTTTAGAGCGAGCTTATATGCGGTTGAAGTAGGAGCGAGAGGTATAACAGCGAAATCTCTCTATAGTTTATTAAAAGATCTCGGCCTGTCTAGAACTATCACAAATTCATTTCTAGAACGCACTTCGAAGGCGGCTTTGGTAGAATCTTTCAAAATTTGGTTAGGTAGTGGGAGGAGCTCGGACAGTGAAGGTGAGCGTTAATGCATTTTAAAGCGGCCCCTTTAAACCTACACTTGGGTCGCAAGTCCCAGGCGCTGCTCGGAGCCCCTCTTCCTACAACACGATGGGCCCGGCACCCGCACGGTGAATCCATGGAAGCTAAGTTGTTTCTTCTCTTCTCATATATATATATATATATATATATATATATATATATATATATATATATATATATATATATATATATATATATATATATATATATATATATATATATATATATATATATATATATATATATATATATATATATATATATATATATATATATATATATATATATATATATATATATATATATATATATATTTCAAGCTATTTATGTATATTTATATAATTTTTTTAAATCCTGATTCAAGCGGGATACAGTGCCAATTTACATTGTATCTTGCCTAAAGCTTAAATTGAGTTGTTTAGTGGATATTCTGTAACAAATCTACATATATATTAAAGATTAAAAAAAATGACTCCAACTTATAAAATCCAGTAAAAAACGAAAATCCCATAAAACCGATTATATTAGATTTAAAGCATTATTACACAAGGAGAGCTTTGCCAACCGTTTTATACTAACGACTTATTTATTCCACGTTTTTTTTCATACAATGAAAGTGAATGATGATGTTATAATGGCCAGAAGTTCCATGATTGATAATCCCGTTCGGACTTTCCATTGGAAGTCGTCGAAATGAAAAAACACTTGCAAAATATTTAACAATTAAAACTTTTTGATAAAATGTAATCCCTAATAATATGTTGAAATTCTATTTCTTTTTCGGCAAGCTTAATTTTTTTTTGGATAACAAAATACAATATACTGGGTAAAATAAATAATTGTAAAAGTTAGTAGACAGTCTGTAAATTATAAACAATGTAATTGTTGTGGATTTTTTATCACCTAAGTAA